>BSBM01000526.1:1537500-1560000 GCA_027924585.1 Larix kaempferi | reverse complement strand
CGCGTTGGCGGAGAATTTAATCACAAAATGTGCGCTAACGAAATATGCGCCAAAGAGTTCCAAAGACTTAGAAGATTCTTGTGCCGACGTCCTTTATGAAGTTAAAATCTGTGCCGAAGGTGGCCAAAATAATGCTGGGCAATTGTGCCAAAGGTGGCCAAAATAAGACTAAGATAGGCGCCATGGTTGGGCCGAAGTGAGCTCTTGAAGTGCGCCTAAATTGGCCAAGGTAGTTTTAGACTTTGTGCGATAAGCGGGCAGCTTCAATCTAAAAGTTATGCGAGCGAGGACAAAAAACAATGGTCAAATTATAGTTAAGACTTTTGTTGAGAAAGTAAAGCTTGGTTTAAGATTTGCGCCCAAAGGTGGAAGACTTATGGTTAAAACTTGCGTTGAAGACGGGAGACTTATGGTTAAAACTTGCGCCAAAGGCTAAAGGTGACTTTGCCTTAGAAAAATTTTCAGAAAAATTCTTTGGGAAACAAGTGTCAAAGTTTTGTCGGATTTAGAGCAGGATAAGCTTCAAAAGAAAGAGAAAGAAAAATCAATACAAAAGTGTAGGAGGAGGGGCCCCAATATTTTCAAAATTTTGGGGGGATGCTGCAGCAACAACAATTGGCGAATCGCTGGCGAACACAGATCTCTGAAAAACTCTCTCTCGCTCATAAGAAATTTTAAAAGATGCTCACCTTATGTGCAACAGTGGGCTTGAGCGTTCGAATTTCCTCAAAGGAAGTGATCACTTTATCCGTTTGTCATTAGGAAAGGGAAGATTCGATAAAGACATCCTTAAAACTCTCCAAGGGCCAAAATACGGGGTTCATTTTAGAAGATCCATCTTTCAGACGACCACTGTCATCGGACTCCACAGGATTGTAACAACATCTCATAGACAATATTCTCTTGTTCCTCATTCCCATGCTGCTTGCATCCTTTTGGATGTTCTTTAATTAGCGACTTTTGTCATGTGATTATTCCAGAAAAAATTCTTCAAGACTTAGCCATTTGCCTGAGTTCTTTAATCCATTGATGTCCTTTTGTGTGAGCAAGATATTTTCTTGGTTTCTCGTGCTCACAAACAGAGAAGAACTATGTTGGGCATTTTGGTGTGGCTGCTTAAATTAAAAGTCTTTATTGTTCTCAGCCATGCTTTAATGGAGGTGAGATTTTCTGGAAAACAAACTCTTGATTATAAGCTCTTTTGGCTTTAGATTTGCAGCATGGAGTCATTTTAATACCCTATGCCTTCGAGATGTGCTTCCTTTCCGTGGGTCTAACTACAACGATCTTCTTGAGATGCTTATAAATGTGAGGGTGGATGGAGCCCAAAGATAGTGATAAAGATAATCATGGATTTCTGCTATTAAACAGGGGTTAATGCGACCAACAGAACATGATCTCTTCATTCTGGAAAATGATCAGCAAAAGCCAAAATGTATAGATAAAATTTCTTTTGAGGGTACATTTCTAGCTTCATGAGTTGTGAGATTTATTGCGAGATATATCTTCACAAAAGACCAAATTGCAGGGCTATAGAAAAATTCTATACAAAGGAAAGGGGAAAGGGAAAACTCAAATAATCAGAGAAAGAGAAAAACTTGGCTGAAACAAACAGAAATCGAGAGACTAAAGTAAAAGTAAAAGAAAAAGAACAAAACCTTTATTTATATACAAAGGTTCTCTTAGAGACCTTAAGCAAAATATTGTTTCAAAGCCAGGCCGTTGAGGGGAAGATTAACTTCCTCTCCCCAAAGGCTTCTTAACTCATACATTGATGGGCCAAGCTTTTCACAAATTTGGTAAGGGCCAACCCATAAGTGTTGAAATTATGTATGCATTCCCTTACCATCGTTTTGATGATCCCACTTTAGAACTAAATCTCCTACTTCGAAACTTCCTTTTCCAGATTTCTACTTATCAAAGCATCTTTTGACTATGTATTGATGATGATGGAATTGATCTTTGGCCTTTTGCCGTGACTCTTCGAGTTTTAGCAGGGTATCGATTCTTGATTGAAGAACTTGACTACTAGAACCTCGGGAGGCTTGGGACAGCTGCAAGGACGAGAGTAATACATTCAGGGGAAGGATGGCTTCCTTACCGTAAACCAAGGGAAACAGGGATGCACCTAAGGAATTCTTGGGGGTAACCCTGTCTGCCCATAAAGCATTTGGAAGGGCTAGGTGCTAGTTTCTCTGATTTTCAATTACAGTTTTCTTAAGAATTCAGATGAGGTTTTTATTGGTCGACTCAGCTGATCCATTTCCCTAGGGATAGTAATTTGCTGAATAGTGCAATTTGATCTCTTTCTCATAAACAAATTCATTGATCTTAAAAGACGAAAAATAAGTTGCATTATCAAAGACTAGGGAAATTGGAACCCCAAACCTGGTTATGATGCTTTCTTACAGGAATTTGATAATTGCATCTTCATTGACTACACGCAGCGGAATGGCTTCAGCCCATCTCATAAAATAATCAATAGCTGTCATGATGTACCGGTGCTGCAGCGAGAACAATTCTTATCCTGATACCATCTGCTAAATCTGCTCCATTAGGGGTACAGGATAATTGTCTTTATCGGAATCTTTGTTCAAATTCCAGAAATCCACACACAGTTTGATTTCCCATGACTTCTTTCGTATGGGGACTAAGTTAGCAACCCATTCAGAATGTCTGACTTTAAAAATGATCTTTGCATCTAGAAATTTATTTAATTCCTTTTGAATTAGAGGCTCGAGAGTCAAATGCATTCTTCTTAGCTGCTGCTGAAAAGGTTTGACACCTTCTTTCATTGGTATTACATGCTGAATGGTACAAGTATCATACGTTTTCAGATCGTCGTAAGTCCATGCGAAGACATCCTTATACTGCTTGAAAATTTTGATAAACTTTTCTCTTTCTCCCGACGAGCAACACTTACCGAGATTAACATATTTCGGCTCTGCCTTTGTTCCCATATTAATCAATTCATGCATCATAGATGAGCTATGAGTTTTAACATTCACTGGTCTCTTGAACTTGCTCTGTAAATCAAACAAAGATTCAAGGGTCCTCACTCCTTTATGCATAAAATTTCCTTTAACAGCGTGCTTGCTTTGAAGGTCTGAGTCATGCTTCTCTTCGTCTATTATGGCTTCATGGAAGGCATCTTCATTTTTCAAGAAGCTGATGATCTGATCATCATCATCAAATACTTTGAGATTCGTAATGTTATCTGGAACAGATGGCCTGCAAATCAATTCAATAGAGCATTTATTATTTGTAGGAACTAATCTGGAAGCGAAAGTAGCCAATAAATCAGCTGCAGCATTTTGCAATCTAGGAATGGAATTTATATTGAAAGCATCGAAACACGAAATCAAATTCCAAATCTCAGATTGGCAGCCTTTTAAATGAGGAGATAGGCAGTGAATTGTATCTCTCACCTGCCTAACGACTATTTCAGAATCACCAAAGACTTTCAAATATTTGACACTTAAAGCAATAGCCTTCTTTAACCCGTGGACTAGAGCTTTGTACTCAGTAGTATTGTTAGTACATTCAAATTCTAATCTACAAGATAAAAAGTGTTTATTCCTATTGGGGTCAATCAAAACACAACCGGCTCCTGATCCTTCTTGGGTTTTGGATCCATCAAAGTAAAGAATCCAAAACACATTTTCTTCTTTAGCTAAACTAGCATCATTAACAACTACGTCAATGACTAATTCTACTATGTTACAATCAATATCATCAGCCCGAGAAAACTAAAGGAGATCGGACTATTCATCTGGATTATGGCTAGCATCTTGTGCTTGATAATTTCCTGGTTCAATCTCTAAGAAATAGTTTCCCAAAACTGAAGACGAGAAAGCAACAACTTCATTCTTTTCTTCCAACTGAGTTACATTTTGTTTCATATGAGGTTCTCTCACTATCTTGATTTGGTTTTTCCTGTTCTAATAAGGCAGCCACAGATAAGACCAGTCTATAGCAAAATAGCCATTCCGTTTCATAGACCAGTCCCTACTCAAAATCAGACTGTAAGCCTCTAGGATATCAACCACCATTATATCAACGAACTGACACACCCTAGGGTCTGCTGACAGCCTAATGAGAACATCTTTCATTTCCCCAATTACCTTAACAACAGTCCTATCCAACTGTATAATTTGAGATGGACAAGGGATAGGCTGCCCATTAATATTTCTGCAAATTGACAGAGGCATGACATTTGAACTGGCACCTGAATCTACCAAACAGTTATGAAATTTGTGGTTGAAGATTTCAAAAGTTAGGAGGAAAGGAAAAGTTTGTGATCTGGATTTCCCACCGATGTTGGCTTCATTTATCTCAGGGTCGCCTTCTATGTTTTCAGATGAATGACTAGCTTGTGGGTCAAAATTCTCTAGCAACTTTTGTCTTTGCTGGGGCAAACTGCACATGTCAAATATGGAAATGTTGGATTTAGTCTTCTTAATGTCTTCAATTATATCGTAACCCATATCGCA
This sequence comes from Larix kaempferi, assembly GCA_027924585.1. NCBI lineage: Eukaryota > Viridiplantae > Streptophyta > Pinopsida > Pinales > Pinaceae > Larix > Larix kaempferi. The sequence continues at coordinate 1,555,507 of BSBM01000526.1, read as the reverse complement.
TACCTTAGAAATCTTGGGCTGAGTTTCTGTTTTGTTTGGAGTAATATTTGGTTGTTTGGATTTTTCGGCAATTGATTCTTTTATAGGTGTCGGAATTACCTTGGGCTGCTGTGGGATAACTGTTATATGCCGCCTTGGCAATTCCCTTGAGGATTTCACTTTAGGAATATCTAAAGTTTGATCAGGTAAGGGGCCTTTAATTCTAGTGGAAACATTTATGGATGCTGCTTGAGACTCATTAGCAAGCTCTTCAAGAGAAGATTCTTGAGTTGGTGCCCAATCCCAGAGAACCATGATGGTGTCTAGGGTGGTTTCCTTTTGATCAGAAACTTGTTCCTCTTGAGGATCCTTTTGTTTCGATAATTGCGCATCAAGCATTTGATTCATCACTAAACTCATTGAATTAATCCACTGCGGACAACTTTTTTCAGAATGTTGTTCTTGATGGAAAGTACAGAAATGATCCATACCTACTTCATTTAAATTTAAAACAGCGGAATTGTTTATGGGCAGAGTTGGCTGTCCATTTTCTTCTCTTTTCTTATAATAAGGTTTGAACGGTTGCCTAGAGGTACTGGCTGCTTTATCCTTTTCTAAATCCACAATTTTGTTTGAAAGCTTTTGCATCATTTTGATATGTTTTCCATATCAGTTGATGACTCTTCCTTGTCTTTGGTTAAAAGAAAAGGTTTCTTCCGTAGGCTGCTTTGCTTCTAAATCTAGAGCATGCTTGGTGATGTTGTCTGCTTCCTCTTCTACCTTATTTGCTTCTTCAAAGTTTTCTATTAAGGTAGTTTTCTTTGCTCTTTTAACAAACATGGCTATCGGAGATTCAAGAGTTGTTGTATAGTACTCAACTAATGATTCCTCAGCAGGCCTTGCAGCGTCACTGAAAATATTCAATAGGGTAGTGAATCTTTGGTTAAACTCTTGGACTTTCTCCTTCTTCTCCATTCTCATGGACAACAATTATTTCATTAGAGTAGCTATTGTTTTCTGGTTTCCATACTTCTTTAAAAAAACATTTTTCGAAGTCTTCCCAATCGGATATTGAACTAGCTTGAAGGCTAAAATATTAGGAAGAAACTTTAGGTTCAAATGTGTAGGGAAACAATCGGCAAACCACATCTTCGTGTTCTACATTTAAAAGATTCAAGGCTAGGTAAAAACTCTTAAGATGATCTTTTGCAGTGATCCCTTTACCTGGGTCATATTTAGGCAAAACTTTCTCAGGGTTCTTAGGCAGATTATGGAAAGGACCTGCCATATTCAGAGCTCCTGCTACTCTCCAAGCCATGATTCTCGAAGTACACAGTGGAGAGCTACTTGGAATATGAGGTGGAGAATTTTGTGGAGTATGCAACTCTGGAGGAGTTTCAAATCCAATTTCTCCCAATGGCTCAGTAATTTCTTCTAACTATAGATCTACTAGATCTTCTAAGTTTTGAACCAATACTACGTCTCTGGTATACTGTGGTTCTCTCTTAGGAGCTGCTCGTCTGGGAAGTAACGGGACTGCGTTCAAACCACTGAGTTGCCTAACATAAGCGCGGGTATGCCTTCTTAAATCTGCTATTTCAGCAAAAGGAACAACATATAATGTTTCATGCTGTTCACCTTCAGGATTTGGATTTTCTTGATTTATGGATTCCAGATCTAAATCTTCTGGAACGGCTGTTTCAAATGGGTCTTCAATGGGATTTATTCTAATGAAGGGATCTCTTCTGCCAGCCATGCACGGAGGTTCAGGCCCTCCTTCTAGCACCAAAACTGTTGATGCCCCGGAAATCGCAGCATTAATCAGCAAGGGATTCTTACCGGTAAGAAATCCCAATTAGATCGCTCACCGTTTGGTGTGGGGAATCCGTCCGGTTAACGGTTCTGGCTACCGTGTAAGATTTAAAGATTTGTTGTGTTCTTTATCGGTTGCGGCCCGATCCACCGTTTATGTGTTTTAAATTTATGTATGAGATGCAAGTGCTGTAAACTAATTTAATCTAAATGCAAAGCTGAAACAAATCTTAATCTAAAACTGTGATAAGCAAATCTATTCTATCCTCGCGAGGAGCAAAAATAAGAGGATGAGAAACATGTTGTAGATACACATAAGGGTCACGCAGATAGCTATTTGAACTAGTTTAAATGTGAATTATAGCTGAAATGGAGATACATTCAAGATAGCTCAAATGAATTAAAACGATTTCACCACTCATAGTACACAGCATAATACACAGTAAATGAGAAACATTCACAGCAATGGAGTAATCCACAATGAGTTAGAATGATCTCACAATAAACCAGTGGTAAGAGAGTCGAAATAGTTCCACATCCCTTTACACAGATCCCAAGCAAATGTCGTGTAGGCTTTCAATAGACAAAAAACAAACTCCTGTATCTTATATCTGGAAAATAGTTCCCATACATAGCACAGTCCTTTTTTCTTTACCTATCAAAAAAGTCCTCTCATTCTCTTCTGTCTGTCTATTTATAGATTTACAATGCTTCTCATTTTCCCAAAAACCTAAACCTAAACCTAGGAGGGAACAAAAGTTTTGTCTTCTAGTGGGAAATAAGAAAAAACCCAGAACACAGCTATCTTTTACAAAATTAGAGCAAAACAGAAATAAAGTTCCCTTTTCTTTATTACAAAAAGACAAATAACAACTGTCTTTTGTTTTAGAATAAATCAAGCTATGGATGGCTCAACTGCTGACTGCGATGCTTCTGCTACTGCGCCTGCTTCCTCAGGGATATAAGCTGGTGATGGATTATCCTCTTGCTGTATATAGATGGACCAATGAGTCATTTCTCGCAGGATGGTCCTTGTTCGCGCCGAGACTATATTTTTTAATGCGATTTCATGCTTTCGCAGATTTGACTTGATAGTGGCTGTGCCTGTTGCTAAGACTTGAGCAATGCTTTTCCCTAGCCGACTTCCATTGCATATCATCCTGCAATAGGGAAATAGCGCAAGTAAAGATTTTGACAAAGACCTTAAATGAATATTTGCACACCTCAAGCCTCATTATATTTAAAAGGGACACATTTATGTCTCCTGGGCCACAGGTTGGCCAATTTAATAGGCACGGGGCTCAAAGTGGAAAGGTGGTTGATAATCCCGCCCTACGCGAATATATAGGAGGATCATTCAAACCCAAACGGGTGGGCTGCGCTATGGTGGGGAAAAAAGCATTAACTGATGCGCAATGGGCGGAAGCTTATGATTAAAACACCCGCGATCAAGGGTTGAGCCCATGGGCTTAAATCTTATCGGCGACATTTTACGATTTGGAGTGGCGCAACAACGGCGATTTTTAAGGCTAACTCATGCACCATAGCGAAGAAAATATCATCAAGACTTGCGCTAGACGGGTCACAAACGGTCGACATAATTAAGCGTAGTGCTTGCGATCGTGGTGGGGAAATTATCACTAGGACCTGTGCCCAAAAGATGCGCCAATAACCAAGTGAACTGGATCGTGAATGTAGCGGCGATTTTTTTTGGCTATATCCTGCGCGTGTGGCGGTAGTCTTAGTGTTAAACTTTGCACCGAAGGGCTACAACAAGAATTGAACTCAGGGCTGCGTCCAAAGATGAGGCGCGATTATGATGGCGGTTGTTATAGGGATAGGTATTTTTCCGCATCGGCGGAGAATTTAATCACAAAATGTGTGCTAACGAAAGATGCGCCAAAGAGTTCCAAAGACTTAGAAGATTCTTGTGCCGACGTCCTTTATGAATTTAAACTCTGCGCCAAAGGCAGCCAAAATAATGCTGGGCAATTGCGCAAAAGGCGGCCAATATAAGACTAAGACAGGCTCCATGGTTGGGTCGAAGTGAGCTCTTGAAGTGCGCCTAAAGCGGCCAAGGTAGTTTTAGACTTTGCACGATAAGCGGGCATCTTAAATCTAAAAGTTGTGCAAGCGAGGATAAAAAACAATGGTCAAATTACAGTTAAGACTTTCGTAGAGAAAGTAAAGCTTGGTTTAAGATTTGCGCCCAAAGGCGGAAGACTTATGGTTAAAACTTGCGCTGAAGGCGAGAGACTTATGGTTAAAACTTGCACCGAAGGCTAAAGGTGACTTTGCCTTAGAAAAATTTTCAGAAAACTTCTTTGGGAAACAAGTGTCAAAGTTTTGCCGGATTTAGAGCAGGATAAGCTTCAAAAGAAAGAGAAAGAAAAATCAATACAAAAGTGTAGGAGGAGGGGCCCCAATATTTTCAAAATTTTGGGGGGATGTTGCAGTAACAACACACCCTCTCCTCTCTCTCTCTCTCTCTCTCTCTCTCTCTCTCTCTCTCTCTCCCTCCTCCCCCCCCAAGCATTACTAACCCCCTCTCTCAGTCTCTCTCTCTCTCTCTCCCCCTCCTAGCCCCTTGCTCCTAACTAACCCCCCCTCTCTCACTCTTTCTTCCGGGCTTCTACACCTCTCTCTCTCTCTCTCTCTCTCAGTCTCTCTCTCTCTCTCCCCCTCCTAGCCCCTTACCCCTAACTAACCCCCCTCCTATCCCCTTACCCCTAACTAACCACCCCCCATCTCTAATCCCTAAGCCCCTAACACCAAATCCCTATTTAACCCCCTAACCCATAGAAACTATTAAATAAACTATTGAATAACGTTTTGATAATTACAATAACACTAGCATGTTTTTGCATGAAGAAACACTCTCTCGTTTTGTGCAAGTAGGTGTTATTTAGACATGCACCAAACACATTAAATTCCTAGGATTATTTTTAATATTCCAGAAATGCGAGTGCATTTTGTTTGTCCATAATGCTAGAGCGTTTTGTCTGTACATAACGCGCACGCGTTTTGTCTGTGCAAATTTTTTACAAAATGTGTTTACACCCGAAATCCTGTGTTTTCTCTTCCCATCTTCCTGTCTCCCATACAACAGGATACTTCACAATCATGATTCAAGGCAATTGAGGAAGCTCAAGACACTCTATGTTCACAACCAACAAGCTTGAAGATGATTCTACTGGTAGCATTTAGAATTGAGGATTCCACATTCACAATTAGCAAGCTTCAAGAGGATTCTACATTCACAATTTCAAGCTCCAAGAGGAGAACTACATTCACAATTTCAAGCTTCAAGGGGATTCTACATTCATAATGCCAAGCAAGCTTGATGAATATATATGAACACAAGGAATTCTACCAAAAGACGGAGCAGTATGTATAGCATGTCCATGTAGCACAATGGCAGGATGAACAATACAGACAATGAAGGGACACCTTTCCCAATGGCACAATATTGTCGATTGTGGACTTTGCTGAAAACTACACCCTACAGCCACATAATGAGATTCAAAGTCAATGATACCATTCAGACCAAGTTAGCATAATGGCCAATATCACATATAGGCATGCACCAGAGAGCAGCAATGACATGGGGATAATATTTAAAGAGACCAACTTCTACATCAGCGACGACATGTGCCATGACCTGCATTATGTGCAGCATTGCTTCAGAATTTTCTATGATCAACTGAAGGAAAGAGGTATACAAGTGGATCGACATTGGATATGGTCATATGGTTGTGCAGGCCAGTTCAAAAATGCACGTGTATTCCAGTGGTTGAGTATTTTGCACAAGACTTATGATGTGCTGCATATATGGAACTATTTTGAGACTGGGCATGGAAAGGGAGAGCATGATGGGGCTGGAGCATGTCTCAAAACTTCCCTACAAATGGAGGAGATGAGGTGCATGTCAAATCCTCATATTCAGGATGCATAATCCATAGTTCGATGGTGCTCTACAAAAATGTTAGATCAAACCACAGAGTAGCACAAGCCAATAGGTAGAGGACATGTTGTCAGAAATTTCTGGCATGTGGTTGATATAGATCGATCACGTTCTTATAGTTGTAATACTGTGCAAGGAACTCGTGGATTTCATTCGGTTCAAAGCTCAAACAACCCCTTATTTGAAATATAGACACGGAAACTTGCTTGCTTTTGTGGGCCTTGCAACAGTTGTGAGTGGGATGAATGTGAATCAACGGATTGGGTTGATGAATGCGATCATGTATCACTTGTAGTGGACCCACAGAATGAGATTCAAAGTCAATACTACCATTCAAACCAAGTTAGCATAATGGTCCATATCATGTATAGGAATGCACCAAAGAGCAACAATGCCATGGGGATGATATTGAAAGAGACCAATTTCTACATCATTGACGACAGGTGCCATGACCTACATTATGTGCAGCATTGCTTCATAAAATTCTGTGATCAGCTAAAGGAGATAGGTATATAGATGGATCAACATTGGATATGGTCAGATGGTTGTGCAGGCCAGTTAAAAAATGCACGTGTATTCCAGTGGTTGAGTATTTTGCACAAGACTTATGATGTGTTGCATATATGGAACTATTTTGAGATCGAGCATGGAAAGGGAGAGCATGATGGGGCCGGAGCATGTCTCAAAACTGCCCCACAAAGGGAGGAGATGAGGTGCATGTCAAACCCTCATATTCAGGATGCAGAATCCATAGTTCGATGGTGCTCTGCAAAAATGTCAGATCAAACCACGGAGCAGCACAAACCAACAGGTAGAGGACATGTTGTCATAAATTTCTGGCATGTGGTTGATATAGATCGATCGCGTTCTTATAGTTGTAGTACTGTGCAATGCACTCGTGGATTTCATTCGGTTACAAGCTCAAACAACCCCTTATTTGAAATATGGACGCGGAAACTTGCTTGCTTTTGTGGGACTTGCAGCAGTTGTGAGTGGGATGAATGTGAATCAATGGATTTGGTTTATGAATGGGATCATGTATCACTTGCAGTGGACCCACATGCAGTTGTTGAAACAATCTAGTTAGAGGAAGGCCAATCCTCTATTTCGAATAAATATGATCATATATATGATCTTGTATAGCCAAGTAAACATTTTTGCATGCATATCCCGGTTCCCTCCTTGTTTTTGTAATTATCCAAGTTATCAAACCACTACTTGTTGGAATATGACCGTAAAATGCATTTTTGCAGGACACATGTACGCAGTTGTCTCCCCAATAGATAGTGAAATTGGGATGAATTATTGGTTGGCACGATGCATCCAGGGGAAGCAAACCCTCCTTGCATCATTAACCGATAGTCAAGCCATTACCTTTCTGACTGGATCAATGCTTGTTCAGGGGGAATATCTTACAATAGATGGAAAGGGACCAAAGAGCAATGGCTACACATACACGGATTATAGACCAGGTTCACGGGTGTATCACTTTACGCACTTGATCGTTAGTACAAACATCCAACTTCAAACAATGTCTAATCCAGGAGGATATTGGTGGCCACCCACCTATTCCACTTGGAACCCCACCAGTGTTTCTTTCAATTTTTCAATTTCCTTAACAATAGCACAATTTCCTATTTTTGGCATTTTTCGGGTCCTAAACTTCCGAAGCCGTTTTGAGGCCCTAAACGACATTTTTTCGGCATCGAATGGTTGGGAAAATATGAGTACTGTATGCCTAACCCTTTTGCGGGCTAGACTTGAGATTTGATGACCCTTTTTGTACTACTTGAATAGATCTCTCTAACGATGTGTCATGTGCATCAAACGGAGGTAGTATGCCAAAGTTACGGCCCCGGGAAATTGATGTACCAAGTTACCCAACGGGGCCCATAGTCTGGCATTTCACCTCCTAGGGTTAGGTTTTTTGGATGTGTAAGGTTTCCATTGTTTCTCAATAATATATAGGCCTTCGAGCCTCATTGTAAGGAAGACAGAGGCATGTAGCCGCCACATCTCTTCTTAGAGATAAGCTACCAACACTCTAGCCAGTTTATTTCCATCCAGTATGTAAACAAGTTTCAGTTCTTTGATTAATGAAACAAAGTGTTATTTCGGATGTATATGTGTTTTTATGGGTATTTGTGTTTTCTGTTGTGTTCCTGCATAAATCTGGATCAGTGGTATCAAAGCAGGCTGTTATCTCTCGATCCTTTTTTGCATGTCCCAACGAGGGCATGGTATAAGGAGTTAGGGCTCGATCTGGTTGAACCTTTGAAAGATCAGCCTCGCAAACCCTAACGGCCAACCATGGGGGACGAAAAGAAAGACGAGGGCGCAGAAGATCCTATCAAAATGTTGCTCGAGGAAGCCCTTGACAAACAAAGGAACACGATGATTGATAACTTCGCCCAGATCCTTCAATGACTTCCCACTAGTGGTGCATCTGATCTAGCAGCCACTCTGGAGGCACAACCCCTTTTAAGGTACAAGTAAACTTTGACATTCCCATATTCGATGGCTGAATAGATGCTAATTATCTCACATACTCTTAGACCCTCAAGCATGGGCACACAAAAAATATCAACTCTACTCTTCGCCGATGGGTATCACACACATATAATGTAAATCAATCCTTGGCTTTGCAAGAAATGTGGTCCATCTGGCTTACCCACAATGAATGTATACGTTAGAATATTTTAGCATGCCCTTAGAAAATATTTATATATTTAAATATGGTAGGAGGAAACACATAAATCCAAAGTCTCTGAAACCTCAAAGAGTAGAGTTTCACCTAGTCACAATCACTTTTGTGCTTTAGTGAATTTGCATGGAGACTCACAAAAATATCCTAGTTCTTATATTAGATTTAGTTGCATTGAAAACTTATCATGCATAAACCAAATCTGAAAACTCACTTTTACAACAATTATAGCAATATTAAAACAACCCTTAACTTATTCAATGATGATGTCAAATCACTCAACAAAATTATCTTGTACTTATGATAAATTAGCAATACATATATAACTATAAATTAGAATTCAAGAACATGCATGAGAGCCTTATCACAAGGTTAGTACAATTCAATAGCTCTCCAAATGGCTAGGGAAAATAATGAAAGCCTTAGCTGAACCAAGGAGATATAACATACATGAATCACTAAAACAAGTCGTCCAATGCAATACATCTGCTTCTCTTCTTCTTATTTAGAAAATTCACCTAGGGTTTCATAAAAAAACCTAATCATAAACCTACAAGGGATGTAAGAATATAATCTCAAAAGGATCAAGCTCAAGCCAAGTTGTCCTCCCTAGAATTCAGATATCCTCCTAGGGGTGTTTTCATGAACCATAGTGAATTCCTCCATGAAGCTCATTACCAATAAAACAGTGTGATATTGATGGTATGAGAAGGAAGAAATCCTTATTCTATTTATCATTGCAATTGGAGGTCTCCTCTAGTGTTGACATCCAAAATCATGTTAGCTGTTAGCTCCGCTCTCCATGTGTTCTACTAGGGAAATGGCCTTAGTGTTAGAACAAGATATTAGTAACCTTAGTGATCAGAGGTCTTCACAAATGTGAAAGAGAGGTGATCCAATTTCGCTCAAGGAGGCCATTTCTCATCCGAAGGCTCCCAGGCATGCGTGGCCACAATGGATGCATCCACAATGGCCACGTGCACCTGTGGGAGCCGATAGAATCCAATTTCGCTCGCCGGATTGGGTTCCGTGGCCCCGGAGCAAATCCTCAAAGTGTCCTTGAATGGCCCAGCAATGACCGACGAAAAATTCCCATAGCACCCAAAATGTGGCTCTGATCGTGAATCCATCGATTCTGATGGATCAGTTGGTGAACTATATGCTATCTAATTCAACACTTAATTGTCGACCCGGGAAGGTAGCTTATGAGATGCAAACTCTATATGTGCAAGATTGAAGGCTTGAACTAATCTAAGCTAATCTGAAGCTGGTAATCCACCTAAAATTGAGTAAGGGTTATGAACTATAAAACACGTCAGAATAGTATCAAGCTATAATAATCTACCTTATAAACAAGAATTGGAAATTGTGAAAGAAAATACTAATCTGAAAAGCGAGACTAAATTGAAAACAAGCTACTTACGAAAAATGGAAATTACTTAAACAATTACTGAAAATGGAAAAGGATATTCAAACTTAAACCATGAGACAAATTCAGAAATCTAATCTTACAAGATAATTTGAAGTACAACTTGTTGGTTGTGGAGCCAGATCTTCTAGTCTCATAGATGATATTGTATCAGCCGTGTTTGTACCCCAGTTTTATAAAATAAAGACATTGTAATACGGCTAGGTAGGATGATGTATTAGGTTTTATGCATTGTAAATATCTCTGAAATCAGGAGAGAGACTGTGAAACAGAGAAGAGGAAGTGCAGCGGTTGTGCTGCAGGTTGTATCCCTTGCTGGAGGGTAATAATAATAAGGACTGGAAAATTCAGTGTGGACGTAGCCCAAGTTGGGTGAACCACGATATATCTGTGTCTCTCTTGTAATGTGTATGTGTGATTATATTTGCATTTATGTTTATTGTTATTGCTTTGCGATCCTGTTTTTCTAACACAACTAATATTTAAAACAAGAGACTATTCTATCATGGTAAGATGATTGACTTAGTTAATCTAAAGAAATACAATTTAACAGTTAACTATCAATTCAAAAGATTGATGAACAATTCATAAATTAATCTATATTATCTAAATCCACTCTCCTTGAGGATTTTGGGGGAATGTATCAAATGCAATTGGAATTGGAGAAAATGCATCTAAATTACTTTCAAATGTGATAGATAAACAAAACGGAAGTAAATCTAATTTAACTTCTACAAATAGGTGCAAACTGAAAAGTGACCAATTACAAGTGATTTTAAACATTGCAACTATTATTCATCCGTAAGCAAATGGCATTTAGAAACTCTAGTTATGCTACCTAAGACTGATTTGAAATGAGAGGTTATTAACAATCGATCTATTAACAAGAAACCAAGAACATGTATTTTTAATGACTACTTTGAAATCGAAGGCATGCAAATATCTATGCTATCCTCCAAGGGTAAAGCATGAAATATAATTACCAACACAAATTTAAGGAAATCTAAGCATATGTAAATGACTTGGAAATAAGTTCGATCTAGAAGCAAGTAGAAAACTTAATAAGGTTATTCTATTTCTTAATTAAATCCTATCCATGAACATCTTCATTAATTATGTAAATTAGAAGAGCGGATCGTGTGCTTGAACTGAGATTTATGATCAAACCATGAAAAACTGAGGTACTTTTGAAAATGAAGTTACCAAGCTTTAATCCAAAATCAACCTGGACAAAGAGGAAGTAAACTAAACTAAGAATGAAATTGACAAGTTCTAGAATAGTAACAAGTTAAGAAATCAAACATAAAGTATTAACTACAGATCAAAGTACAACTCAAAGGGAAAACTAAGGCAAGCTAAAAGATAAGGAATAACTAAAAATGAATATGAAGCTTAAGCAAAACATTATGCCATTCAAAACAAGATTCTAACTACATATACAAATGCTGGTTATCTACAAGAAATAATACAATTCAAAAACCTGATAAATTTATCTTTAAACAAACATAAAAACAGAACCTTCATCACCAATGGAGTCGACGGTTGGTCGATCCGACCTCCGGTTTACGAGTTATGTCGAGTTGCAAGTGGCATGAAAATGTCGTTCAAGGACACTTGGTGACTTTCGGTCTGGGAGCGAAAAAGAAAACATAGCAGCAAGATTGTGTGCCGTTGGATCCTGTAAGTGTGTATGGGCAATTCCGACGTGGGAACACTACCAACACTGGCTCGGTGGAGGGTTTTGCAGAGTTGACCCACCAATGCGAGATTGCATTGAAGGAAACTGAGCAAAACCCTAGTTTACGAAATGAATGCACAATGAAGTCACTGGGCCATGAGAACACGAGGGAGAGGCCCCCCTAGAGGTAATCACATGCCAGGAGACCAACAGAGTTGACAGTTCATCGATCCGACCTCCGGTTTCTGAGTTATGCCGAGTTGCAAGTCGCAAGAAAATGTCGTTTAGGGACACTTGGTGACTTTTGGTCCGGGAGCGAAAAAGAAAACGGAGCAGCAAGATTGCGTGCCGTTGGCTCTTGCAAGTGTGTATGGGAAATGCCGATGTAGGAACACTACCAACACTAGCTCGGTGGAGGGTTTTGCAGAGTTGACCCACCAATGCGAGAATTGCATTGAAGGAAATTGAGCAAAACCCTAGTTTACGAAATGAATGCACAATGAAGTCACTGGACCATGAGAACATGAGGGAGAGGCCCCCCTAGAGGTAATCGCATGCCAGGAGACCAACGGAGTCGACGGTTCGTCAATCCAACCTCCGGTTTCCGAGTTATGTCGAGTTGCAACTCGCATGAAAATGTTGTTCAGGGACACTTGGTGACTTTTGATCCAGGAGCAAAAACGCAAACGGAGCAGCAAGATTGCGTGTCGTTGACTCCTGCAAGTGTGTATGGGAAATGTCGACGTGGGAACACTACCAACACTGGCTCGGTGGAGGGTTTTGCAGAGTTGACCCACCAATGCGAGAGTTGCATTGAAGGAAACTGAGCAAAACCCTAGTTTACAAAATGAATGCACAATGAAGTCACTGGGCCATGAGAACACGAGGGAGAGGGCCCCCTAGAGGTAATCGCACGCCAGGACACCAATGGAGTTGACGGTTCGTCGATCCGACCTCCAGTTTCTGAGTTATGTCGAGTTGCAAGTGGCATGAAAATGCTGTCGAAACTAACCCGAAAGAGTCACGGGGGTATTATTTCTCAAATTCATTTAAGAGAGTTGAGTGGAGTATTTTGGTATTTTTAGGACCCATACCAACCACTCTGTCGAGCCTGCTTGCACATCATTGATATCTTGGTCCAAAATTTATGTGATTTTAAACAGAGGAGCATGAGCGCCTTTGAACTAGGAATAGGTAAAATGAGTTTGGTTGAATGCAATAAATGCTGTATTTTTTCACACAATCTAATGGAAAATGGTCACAGGATTGGGAGGGATAACTCCCTCCAAACAATAGCCAACATAGATGTACAAAATGGGGTTAAGGGAGGGAAACAAATTTTAAAACAAGTAATAATATTCACTTTATGCAAAGTATAAATTATTGCTACGTGGAAGCTTCTCGTAAATTGAGATCGTAATGGTAGCCTCCCTTATTAATTTATATGATGTTGCAAAGATTTTGTAATGTGACAAGGTTTTTATCTACGCTCCGAACAAGGAATCCATTAACTAATTAATTCCGCCGTTAAATGCAGGGTAAGCATCCCTATAATACCATAAAGGAAATAATTCATCATTTAAAGCATCAATGTACTAGATGCTCAGTAAGGGAGTGTGTAGTTTTTGCACACGGTGGTCAACTTTGCAAAATCATCCACCAAGCACTTTTGGCTAGTGTTCCCAGCTGGAATTTTAATCATTCATGTCACGTCCAATTGAATTTTAATGGGTCCAATTGATTTTAATGGAGTCCGGGTTCCCATGCTCCAGTCAAATTAGGCCCATCACTAAATGAAATGAAGCTTGCTAAGGTGTTGAATTTAAATCATTCATGTCATGTCCAATTGAATTTTAATGGAGTCAGTGAAACTATCTAATGCAATAGTTGTCGGTTAATCTACGAAACTAAGGTTTTTCTCAGTAAGGGAGTGTGCAATTTTTGCACGGGGGTCAAATTTGCAAAATCATCCACCGTGCACTTATGGCTAGCATTCCTAGATGGAACCTTCCTAGACACACTTGCAGGACTCCCCAGAACCTGGCTTTGTTGCACGGTTGGAATACTATTCCCCCGGTAGGGATCCAACAAGTGTCCCTAAAGGCCTTTGGATGAGAGGCGGAACAAGCCATAGAATGAAGACCGTGGCTCAGATCGAAAAAACATCCACTCCATTGGCTTCAAGACATCGGGATAGTGCTAGGGGCGCCCCTCTCCTCCGATCCCATGGTTCGGGTGTCACCTTGTAGGTCCATTTTGGAAACTAGGGTTTTGCTCAGTAAGGGAGTGTGCAGTTTTTGCACACGGGGGTCAAAATTTGCAAAATCATCCACCGGGCACTTATGGCTAGCATTCCCCTTCTAAAGATATGCCAACACTCTTGTTAAAGCAATAGAATTTTACTAAACGTCAACGGAGCTAGGCATTAATTCAATGCACAATTTTCATATAATTATGGAATAGATGTATTGCAACTAATGACATGTCCTTTCAATGCACAATTTTCATTTCGTGCCTCCAATTTCATTTAGGTCAAGTGTTAAAAAGAGAGATGGAAAATTCATCCTTGGGCATAATAACCAAACCAAGCAACAAAATTGAATGTTGTAATTTTTGGAAAGTGTGTTTGGGACAGACCGACATGAGCACATTGTCCATAAACTTTTTATGAAAACAAATCCATGACGAAACTTGTGCAATTTATCAAGTTGTACTAATAAGTCTATGCAATTTATCAATCTATTAAGTTGTATCAAGTCTATGCAATTTATCAATCTCTCAAGCTATCAATGTATGGCTGCAATAGTCAAAATATTAATGTCAATACTCAATGAGACCACGAAAAAAAATCATAGCATACATGTACACCACATACCTATAACAAAGTACTTGATAAAACATGCAAACCACACACCAGATTACATACCTATGGTCATTCGACTAGACCATCAAGATCACCTCGAATACCAATGGTTTTCTTTAACCTCTTGTGCTCAAAATAAGGCAATAAGTATCATGCCTTTGATGAGTTCTTCCTTGGCATTGTTTGTGTTGTGGGGAAAATGCACCTATAGTTCAGGGGACAAACTACCAACTTATGGTGATAAAGATAGACTTAAAAGCATTCTGCAAGTACAACAAATAAATTAAGAGATTAGGGTTTAGAGATGTAGGCACCTTATTCAGAAGGTTGATCCTAGCTTTGCCTCCCTTTCTCTTCAATGCTATTCAGTGTCGCAATGCCCAGACCTGCAAAACAACTTGATACCTTTCTCAAACACATTTGACTACATATATAAGACTGATATTCATAATAGAAGAAGACATCAGATTATAAACAAACTGTAATAAAATCTAAGACACACAAGAATAGGTCATATTTGGAAAGGGAAGAACGTCTGATCTTTATTGATGAATGAAAGGAAGTACATAAAGTTATACCTTCCTTCAAGCTTGGCACTTCACGAAACCTAGATTCAAGGTCTCCTGCTTCTGTTCTCCAAGGATTCCAGCCTCTAATCAACTATGCTAGGGTTTACCAAAACTGAAGCACAAGAGAGGGGGATGAGGGTCTCCATTCCTCCAGCATAAATTTGTAATTGGGCTTAGTCCCCTCACATGGCCCTTCTACCCTCCTTATATAGTCAGTGAGGAAGAGGAAAAGAAGTTATAACCACTCAAGAGGTTTCCCAACCAACTTAACTTACTCGAATTTCGAGATTTTGACCAAAACAGGGGTGTACTCTACTCTACAGTAGACAAAGTAGTGTACATATGGAGTTGAGCACTGCTTTAATGAAGCAAAGTAGGGTACACACGCTACTATCATGCCTGTGTACTAGGGCTCATGTTGAAAAATGGCCAAAAATAGGCTTTTCTGCTCATTTTCAGGAGATGGTTTGGTCTGGAAAAATGTTCCTAAGGATCATATACATCAAATGGGTCAAGAATGAGGTAATTTCAACCATTTTTAGTGTCCCAAATGACTCCTCCATCCACAAATGTCTTGTTGTGTGACTGAACTTGATCTCAAGAAATGTCGTCATGTGACCAAGGGAAGCAAGTGTCGTTACGGACGGAGAGGTGTCATTTCAAGCTATAACAGTTTGCAGCTGGAGGTTTGTGCCAATAACTAAGTTTGTATAATGGTATACAATCTCACTTGGTCTATAATCTTCATATGTATACCCTTTTCTATTTGCTGAGTGGGAAACCTGGTTCAAATATTCTCCCTTTATAACCATCGACCCAATCGAAAAATCAACACCCTCAGAGTCCCGCAATGGGACATTTAGGGTTTGCTTCCCCTCTAAGAAATGTGCCAACAAATAGTCAATGCACCATGCATTGCGTCTCGGGGAAACCACTACGTATATGTTCCCTGGAGAAAATATAGTTCCAACGTTTCAGTCAACTAATTAGACACAACTAGTTGTCAAAAATATCAAAAATATACACAGCTAATTAGACACAACTAGTTGTCAAAAATATAAAAATATTAATCAAACCTAGTTGTACGAGATCTGATATGTGGTCATAGTCTGGTGAAATATTTGATTGGTCCTCCTCCAACTGGGATAATTCTATAGCTATCTGTCGACCAACGGCGAGTGATACACGGTCCCAGCTATCAACCCAATCCATGGATTCACATTCGTCCCATTCACCACTACTGCATGGAGAACAAAAACATGACAGTTTCCTTGTCCACAATTTCAAGTATAGCATTGTCTGACGTTCTAACTGAATGAAATGCACGAGCTACTTGGATGGTCTTGCACTCATATAACTGTGAATGATCTACATCCACCACCTCCCAAAAATATCTAACCACATGTGCTTTCCTGGTTGAGTGATCTTCCTTCCTTCTTGATCCCTCCCCCATGACTGAAGCACACCATTCAACGATGGTTTTTTCATTTCGAATGATAGGTCCATCTGTGAACTTCATATCTTGCCTACGTAATGCAGTCTTTATGCACGCACCTACTCCATCACGTTCACCTTTTCCATGTCCGGTCTCAAAATAGTTCCAAATATGTGGCACTTTGTGCCTTTTATGGAGCATACACAACCATAGGAAGACACAGGCATTTTTGTATTGCCATGCACAACCGTCAGACCAAATCCAATGTTGTTCCATCAGTATACTGTTATCCTTCATGTGATTGTAGAACATTTGAAAGTTGTGTTGTACAAAAGCCAAGTCGTGACACCTGTCATCACTTATGTAGAAGTGATACTCCTTCAATATAACCCTGGTGTCTTCAGTACTATCTGCCCCATGTCTATAGGTTATATGGACCATTAGGATGACCTGGTCTGAGTGATAGTGTTGACCCTGAATCTCATTTTGTGGTTGAAGAGTGTAGTTAGTTTCCGCAAAATCGACCACTGATAGGATAGTCCCAATACGATATGTATCCATGCATGTTCTAAACTGTTCATCTTGCCAATGAGCCACATGCACATGCTTTACATACTGTTGTGTCTTTTCAAATAATTCCTCCATGAAGTCGCAAACCCATACCTGGTAGATCAACAATAAAGACATTATATCAATAGATTGTTACATATGAAATTGCAATCTGAAGAAAAAATAGTATCCAATAGCTCATTACCAACCTGAGAAGTGACCAATTGTATTTTTTTTCTTTCGTTCCCTCCATCAATTTCATACGTGACATATTTGAATGACTGCAAGTTCACCTCCTTTCTCCCAAGTTCATGATCATCGGTCACATGTATGCATTTTTCCAATAATGTGAATCCACCAGACACTAGGCATGTCCCATCTATGCAAGTTTTTTGATATGATGTGCAATCATTTGGCTTGCCACACAAAATGCTATGAATAAAGTCTCTAGATGGTATCAGTGGTAATGTAGCTGAGAATTCCTTCAAAAGAGTGTTATGCAATACGCGAAAAATATATGTATATGTGTCATAATAGTAACAATACTCAATGTGGTATCGACAACAACATGTGTTACTAATTATGTTTATTTTAACATACCATGGTTTTCATTTTTCAAAGGATCTTTGGCCCAAGTCAAATTCGTTATGTTCATTCCTAAATCTCTCATATAATTCTGTTTGTGTGATATCAAGAAAATGTTTAATGTGTGGCTCACGCTCCTTTGAACCCCTTCTCAATTTTAATACATCTTTTTGGTTGGAAGAGGGTCTAGTGTTGTCATGCCAAAATGCTTGCACTAATCCCTTTACCGCATCAATGAGATTCATATCAGAGCGTGGCAACCTTCCAATGAAGGCCCAAACATTTGTTTGACCAGTTTCAAGTTGTTCTCTTCTAACAAAATACCCATGAAGTGTCTTCACATTTAAATTAATAATTTTTGATGTAGGTTTAAGAAAATGAAGTGCGCTAGTGTTTTTGCTCACGACTAATTGAGACAACACACGACAAGCCGCATTGCG
>BSBM01000526.1:1345000-1532500 GCA_027924585.1 Larix kaempferi | reverse complement strand
TTCAGAAGGAGTGGAATGACTATCGCATTGCTTTGATTGAAGCGGGCATTCATCTGTTGAAGGAGCCGGATAAGCTGATATGGGCAGAAAATGTGTTATAGGGATCTATCACAGCCAGTTTGGAATATGATTGTCTGATGGTAGATTCATATGATGGCATGGTGAACGGCCCAGGAAAGCTGCTTAACAAGATCCCGTTGAAGATCAGTTGTTTCGTGTGGCTCTTAATGCATAATAAGATTCTTACGTGGTCAAATCTTCATTGCCGTGGCTACTGTGGTCTAGGGATGTGTGTCCTGTGCAGATGTGACTCAGAAGATATTAACCATCTTTTTGGAGGTTGTCCCTTTTTCCAGAAGTTTTGGTCGATTCTTCGTTGTAGATGGAGGACTCTTCCTGCTTGGGACTAGAATACTACAATGGATAACTTAGTTTGTTGTTATGATGGTTCGAGTGGTGATGTTCGCATTGCCTTCCTTACCCTTTGGGAAGTTTGGCGTGCTCGCAATGGCCTTCTCTTCAACGGTTACAAGCCATGTATTGACTTGATGGTTGCTTAGCTCTATGCTTGGCACTCTTCCTCGGATGTGGTCCCTTTTCATGATTTTATATGTGCCCCTCCTTTTTCCGAGGACCTTGTCACTTATCCCACTGGGTTCTTCGATGGTGCGTCCCAGCAGGGCGTTTGCGGAGCCAGTATGATCTTAAAGTTGTCTCGTGGTCATTACTTCCATCTCTGGTTGAAAGCTGGTCTTGGTTCCAACACTAGGGCGAAGCTGTTGGCATTGTGGGGTCTTCTCTGGTTCGCGGAGGCACAGAATATTTCTCTATCCCACATCTTTGGTGACTCGCAATGTATTATCGATTGGGCTAATGGAAAGTCTGGTTTGCATCCGCTTGCCCTCAAACATTGGTTGGCGAAAGTATGTAAGCCGATCCTCCGGTCCAAGGACTTGGTATTTTCTCATATTCGTCCTTGTTTCAATGAGGAGGCTGATGGTCTATCCAAGCAGGCCTTGGGTGTGATGGTTGGAACGATTTTATATAAGGAATTATGGGATGGTGTGCTGTCAAATGAACGATCTGTCTGGCCTTTTGCTAGTTGTTCCTGCCATTCTGGTCATCAGCTGTGAGGCCTGTTGATTGCTATGGCACTTTTTGTTTTTGTGATAATTGTGAACCTTATGTATGTCCGGTATGATCTACATGTAACGAGGTGCTCTTAAAGAGCAGCCTTCAAACTTTGATTTTGTATGCAGACGATATTTACTAACTAGTTCAATCGATCAATGTGAATGACAATGCTTTGTGTTTTCTCCCTGATACATCTTTTTCCTTTTTTAATAAAAGATATTTTTTTTGCCTTCGGAAAAAAAACCAACACTTTAATAATAATAAAAAACAAAGAAGTTACTAACCAACATCTCAATGATAATAGAAAATAAGCAAGTAAATGTGAGCAATAGTCTAAATTCAAATTAGCGATATAGATTTAAATAACTTAACTTTTCAATTTCTAATTATGATTAAACATAAATAATCTTAGGAAAACCCACACTTAATTATACCCTAACCTTTTTACTTAGGAAAACTTTTTCCCTCTTGTCATCCAAATGAAACTATAAATTTACATCAACCCTTTAACATTTTCATCTATATGTCTACAACTTACTACTACTTTCTAACTTAATAATATTTTATTTTTATGTTGTACATTAGTAACTTTTCGACTTATACCATAGAAGTTACAAACCAACACCTTAATGATAATAGAATTATCAACCAACTCCTTAATGATAATAGAAAGTAAGCAAATAAATGTGAACAGTAATTTTAATTCAAATTAATAACAATGTATATTTAAACCACCTAACTTTTTAATTCCTAATTACGGTTAAACATAATTGTTTTTTATTAAACCCACACTTCATTATACCTTAACCTTTTCACTTAAAATTCAAATTAGGGTTGCAGATTCTTTTTCCCTCTTCTTCTCGGAATGAAACCATTCTTTGGAAACTATAAATTTACATCAACCCTTCGACATTTTCATCTGTATCCACTGGTCACTTTGTTTGTGTTTCCCTCTTTTGTTGTTTTGTCTGATTTTGTGTTTGCAAGCCATTTCTGCAATGGAGAATCGGGGGAGCTCTGAAGCCAAGGGGTGGTGGATGTATGTCCTTCCTCTCTTCACAGGAGATGGCCGTGGTTACTTCTTACACTCCTCCGATGATGTTTTTGCATGGCGTCAGTGGCCTCTGTATATTGCATTGCTTATTGCTGCTGTCTGTGCTGTTCTGCTCTCCTGGCTGAGCCCGGGAGGCTGTGCATGGGCTGGAAGACATAAGAGAGGCCGCATTGCACTTTCTGGCCCCAAAGGATGGCCGATTATCGGAAGCTTGATGGACATGAGCGTCGGTCTCGCTCACCGCAAGCTCGAATATCTGGCTCGTCTTCATGGCGCCAAGAAACTCATGGCGTTTAGTTTGGGCTCCACGCCCGCTGTTATTACGTCAGATCCTGATGTTGCCCGAGAACTGCTGAGCTCCCCTCACTTCGCCAATAGACCCCTCAAGCAATCTGCACAGCAGTTGTTGTTTGGGAGGGCTATTGGCTTTGCACCGAACGGGGACTACTGGAGGCTACTAAGGAGAATTTCTTCTGCGCATCTCTTTGCTCCGCGCAGAATAGCGGCCCATGAACCTGGCCGCCAGGCTGATGCTCTGGGAATGCTTCTTGATATCCAAAAGGAGTATACATCTAACGGTGTTGTTAGGGTTCGACGACATCTGCAAGGAGCGGCGCTGAACAACATCATGGGAAGCGTCTTTGGTAGGAGGTTTGATATGTCGTGTTCTGATGAGAGTGAAGAAGTCAAGAAACTGCGGGAGATGGTTGACGAAGGCTTCCAGCTGCTGGGAGCGTTTAACTGGGCGGATCATCTACCATGGCTGCGACCGCTGGATCCTCTTCGAATCCATGCTCGCTGCGCCCGCCTCGTGCCGCGTGTGACAACTTTCGTTAGAAATATCATCGAAGAACACCGTCGAGAAGAGCAGCGCAAAGAAAGCGGTGATCAATCTGATTTTGTTGATGTTTTGTTGTCGTTGCAGGGAGATGATAAGCTGGATGAGGAGGATATGATCGCTGTTCTCTGGGTATATATTTTCATACAATGAACACTCTGTTTCTGCTAAAATATGACTGAAAATTATGAATGAGGTTGTTTGCTTTAGGCATGGTGGGAAATTAACTAGCTTTTGGGGTTTGTCTATGCAGGAGATGATTTTTCGTGGCACAGACACGACCGCCCTGCTGACAGAGTGGACTATGGCGGAACTAGTACTGAATCCTGAAGCCCAGAAGAAAGCTCAGGCAGAGTTGGACGCAGTAGTGGGGCGCAACCGAAGCGTGAAGGATTCAGACATTCAGAAGTTGCCTTACCTCCAAGCGGTGGTAAAGGAGGCGCTACGAATGCATCCGCCTGGACCGCTGCTATCATGGGCTCGGCTTTCTACTCAAGACGTCAACATTGCCGATGGAATGTGTGTTCCGGCGGGTACGACTGCAATGGTGAATATGTGGTCGATTACTCACGACCCCAACATTTGGGAATCGCCTGATGAGTTCCGTCCCGAGAGATTTGTTGTGTCGGAGGGCGGGGAAGACGTGGATGTGAGGGGTAACGATTTGAGGCTTGCTCCTTTCGGCGCCGGTCGTCGAGTCTGTCCGGGAAAGAGTTTGGGGCTGGCCACTGTCAACCTTTGGGTGGCTAAGTTGCTCCATCATTTCCTTTGGCTTCCTCATGCTGAACATCCGGTTGATTTGTCTGAGGTCCTTAAGCTGTCTTGTGAAATGGCTCATCCTCTTCACTCTGTTCCAGTAGTTCGGGTGCCTATCACTAAATCTTCGGTCTAGCTATTGCTACTATTTCTAAGAACGGGCAGTGCCGTTCAATTTTTGCGTGTGCGGTTATGTATTTTGGTTATGAGTGATAGATTTTCTGACCGTCTTTTGCTTTGTTTGATCACTGTGATCGATAGGATAGAACGACGGTCGTTTTGGGTTTGAATCGTTGTGTGTATGCTGGACATTATGGTTCAGTTAATGAATGTGAGCACATTGATTTGTGTCAATAAAGATGACTTACCTTAATTATTTTGTGTTGTTTCTATTGCCTTTCGCTGCGTTTAAAGCAATGATTTATTTTACTTGATAAAACTTACAACTACAATACAAGTGTATCACAAAATTGATTCAAATTGTAGACTTGGTAGATAAAAATTTTATGTATAGTTTTCAGAATATATAAGTCTGCTCTTGAGCAACGAGATGACAGAGTAGTTTTAAACTATTTTTTAATATATAATTTTAGTTGGAGATGTTGAAATTGTATAATGTGTGTAACAGAAATAGCAGAGGATGTTAAATCAATTTTTATAATAGAAAATAAAATTTAAAATTTAAATATTTATCATTTTATAAAAATCTAATTATTATTTTAAATTTTAAATTACATATTAAATTTGATACATTAACTATAGCTATATGTAATTTTAAATGGTGATTCAAATGGTTTGTGCTGATTAAATTTTAAATTACTTAAAAATAGTAACTTAAGGGCCTTGAAGTTGTAGATTTCTTTTTGAAATTTTTTATGCTTCGAAGTACCTTTCAGAAATTGTACTCATAACAGGGTGTGTATGCTGGGTGTTGCAGCGTGAATGCTTGCAATCTCCCAAGGGTGATTCAGGGTATCTTCGATTTGATTACCATTTATCCCAAACAAACCAACACAGTGGAGAATGATAAATTTATATAAATTTTGGAAACATGAAACTAATAACAATGTAATTGTAAAATTTGTATGGTCCCCACTGTTACAAACTCGTCACGAGATTCACCACATTTCTTTCAACTGCTTATGGTTTGCCGAGATCTAATAGTGCGGCGCGGCGTTTGTCAAAATGATATTCTCAGCCGTATGCTTAAATCGATTTAGAAACTGCTGCCGCGGGCCGCGGCTGATAGAGCGATAATCTCAAGCGTGTGGACAGATACAGCAGCATGGTACTATCTAGAGATAAAATTCCATAATTGGACTACCGTCTTTGCTTTAAATGTGTCAGTTAAAAATTAGTATTCGACTGCAGTGCAGACATTACTACGCCCTGGAAATTGGGGGTTCAATATATATACTGCAGTTGCATGAAATAGTTTTTCTCAAAATAATTAAGATCATCAAAATGGCTATCCATAAAGCAAAATTGAACACGTCACAGCTTTCCAGAGGCTCCAACCACGTCCTAAAAGTCCTATTAAAAAACTAAGGAATTATAATTTTTAATTTTTATAGTTAAAAAAAATACAACACTTTTATTAAATTATTGGGTTTCAAACCTTCTAATCCATAACGTTTCCACTATTCATTAAATGTGTCAAGCAAAATACTCCAGAATTGCTAGACCGAAAGCCATTAAAAATCCACAACGTTTCCACTATTCATTAAATGTGTCAAGCAAAATATTACAGAAAATGCTACATTAAAAATCCATAACGTTTCCACGGTTCATTAAACATGTGAAAATGCTACAAAAAGGTTAACAATATTAAGTTTGCTGCAGGTCATTTAATGCAGGTCTGTTGACTGAGATTTGTTAAATCTCAAGCAGTTTGAGATTCAATAATCAACAGACCTACTACACCTACATTAAATAATCTACAACAAACTAAATATTGTTAACCCTACAATAATGCTAAACCTATTAAAAAAACAAAATAAATAATTGATTTATTTATTTATTTTTAACTATTTATAAATTTATGTCTCACCGACAAAGTTTAAGCCACAAATAACAACCACATAGATGATCATATATGCTATGTGTCCAGAGAAAAAAACTAAAACTGAAATTACATAGATAACCCAGACCTCCAAAAACAGAACAAGCCAGGACTGTGCAATATCCAACAAGTACAGCCCAACTATCTAACCTCTAATGCGGCACAAAATATAATAATTATTACAAAATTTTACAACCAAAAAAGAAACCAGACATCATCCCTTAATATATCTGTATAGTTCCTTCACCAACCAGCAATGTCTTTTTGAATTCCTAAAAGTATAAAGTCTGGTAATCCAATGCCCCTCTTAGATAGTTGATCGGCCCTCTTATTAAATTCACGATAAATATGGCAAAATTGACCGAATAAAATTTGAGCTTGAAATCCATGATCATTTCTTTCCACTGTTCTAGAGCTGAAACTTACAGTAACTGCTTATCCCTGATCCAGTCAATAACCACCCTGGAGTTTCCAAAAATCTGGAGTGATAATAAGCCTATGAAGTATGCGAAACTGGGGAGGCCCCACAGACTAAGTAGTTCTGCATGGGTATTGATCCCATGACCATAACCAAACCACAGCAGAAAATAGGAGTCATAATCCAATTTAAAAAAAAACGTGCACCACACAAACCCCTGTGATGCGCCATCAAAAAAACCTGTAGGAGACTGCTCTATAAGGAGAGGACTTCTAACATGTTTAACTTTGGAACAACAACCGATAGGACAAGACCCAATTATAAACAAGATCTGTCTCACTGCAGATCCAAAATTAAACACAGTTATAAAAACGGATCGGGTTTCTGATGCGCCAGATGCTCCATGAAAAGAGCAAAGGAAAAGAAGGGGTCTGCAAACAAGTAATAAACCAATGCCAAAGGCAAGATTCCAGAGTATCAAAGCTCCAACCCGTCGTTGAAAAACAAGCATGAGAAGTGGCCTGCCACAGAGCCCGAGTAATCTTGCAATTGACCAATAGATGATCAACAATTTCGGCACTCTGAAAGCAAAGGAAACATACCGTCGGACCGAATCCCACCCGTCGTAGATGAATGATTGATTTTAATGACTTCCACGAGGTTTAACAGCCTAAGGGACCAGGATATGATATGATAGTAATTTCAAGTTGCAAGTTACTTCCAACAGCTTCCAGAATCCCAAGTCCGGCCTTTGAAAAAAGGAAAAGGCTACTGAGTGCATTGTTATGTGGATCAGAGATTGTATGTCTCAAAAGCATTAATAGCCAAATAACAGGTAACCCTAAAGCCATTAAATCACTACACCTGCGGTTTACAGAGAAGTAAAAGGAAGAGTTCAATGGAAAATCCAGCGAATCTGATATCACCAACATTGAGATTTAACTATTTTCTTGATTTCATTAATAACAAAAGGACAACGGACTTAAGGGCATGATGGCATCCATGGAATCACAGAGTTCTATGTTTAGAACTCTATGTTTAGAAATGGTTTAGACCTAGGGATTGGAAATCTTATGAATTTTGTAATTAACATGTTGCCATTCACAATCCATTAAGAGTTGCCACTTTTTAAGATACTTCCTTCATCCTTCACTATGCTGATTGAAATCTACAAACGTGCATCCCCATCCATGGAGAAATAAAATAGAGATAGCTCCTAAATCACCTCGACGATCACCTGGCTCTTTCTTTATCCAAAGCTTGTTTGGAGCAAGCATCAATGAAAGCCTATCCTGGTTGTTCTGGGGTGTTGCTGGTTTGAAAGAGCTATCTCGCGTTAGTTGGTACTTATTTCTCTCTCTAAGTGATTCAGGGGATTTGTGATAGAACTTCCAGGCCATTCCACACTAACAATAGAAGGACAGGAGCATTCACAGTCCACATTTTCAAACAAAGGGTTTGTAAATGGTAGGCATTTGCATTCTCAAAGCATTTGCACTACTATATAAATGATTTTCAAAGTGTTTGCACGAGTCACAAGGAAATGCACATTGCTTTGATTTTGATCTTTGAAGGGATGGTAAGAAAATAGTGTTTGCACTAGTCACAAGGAAATGCACATTGCTTTGATTTTGATCCTTGAAGGGATGGTAAGAAAATCCTCCTCAATTTTCCTTTGAAGTTCAGTGCAATCAATTTTGTGTACTAGCCTAGGTGTTGTTGATTGCTTTCTAGATGAGTGTCACTAAGAATCAAGGAGAAGAGATTATTTCTACGAATAAAGAAGGCTAAACCAGCTCTTTGTGAGGAAATTTGAATGCGTGGATTATCACTCCATTCTCATTTTGAATGCTTAATAAGAATGGACTACAATCGATACCTAACTATGAACAACTATTCTTGGTAATGCATTACTGTAGTATTTCATTCTTTGGGTATGGACTGCAAATTTGTAAGAGTCCATTCTCATTTTTTTCAAAATGAACATCGTCAATACCCACTTATTGGCACAACCTTACAAGAGGCGTCCACTTCCCCACACCTGCACCATTCTATCCCACATTGGACTTAGATTGTAAACATTTGGAAGATAAATATTTTATTTCATATTTTTTTTATAGGAAGGGTATACTTAAATCACATTTGTCAATAGAAGTGTAACCTTCATCCTTGAAGGGTTAGCGTGTGACCACCCAAATGAGATTTATATGGTAAAACCATAAACTCTACTGCATTTTTATTTTATTTTAGATATTGTAGATGTATGAAGAAGGTTAGACGATTGTAGTTCTTCCATAGTTTCTTTAGTCATAGAATTAATTGCATCACCTAAATCAATTAAAGTATTTGGTAGTGGAATGTTATTGATATGAATCATGACAATAGGATTCCCATGATCAACATATTTATCCATAGAAATGCTTCCTGACATTAAATCTATTGATTTACGAATTAATGGGATAGTTTCTAGATCTTTCTTCTTTCTTCCTAAAATTTTCAAGCATAATTACCTAACTATTTTTGCATAAATTGGGATGTCTTTTATTGCTTGTAGTAAAGGAATTTTAACACAAACACTCTTCAATTCTACTAAGATATCAAATTCAGTTTGGGTTATAATTTTTTTCAGATTCAGCCTCTCTGGATAAGGTGGAGAATTGGAGGATAGTTGTTGTCGTATTGATGGAGAAGAAGTTTTTTTTATTAAAACAAAACTATCATTATTGTTTATTTGTGTAGGGGTTTCCTCAATTTCTTCTTCAATAATAATAGGCGAGTCTATATTGATTATCTTTCCTGATCTTAGTTGAATATCTTATAGCTCCAAAGGAGTGATCATATAGGTTGGAAAGGTTTGTAACTCAATGTTATAAACATGTTAAGCTACCTTATTATTGAACTTAGTAATTTGTTGGGTAGGTAGCTAGGTAGTCCGTGGAGTAGGTTGATTTGTTGGCAGTTGCAACTATTGTGGTTGTGAAGTTGCTGGATGCTAGGCTTGTGTAAGATATGATTGTTGAGGTTGTGAAGGATATTGTGGAAAGTGTTGTGGTTGTGGGGGATATTATGGTAAGTGTTGTGGTTGTGAGGTATAGGGTTAGGTAGGCATGCTCCCATAAGTAGGTCCTTTCCATCCTTGTTTCCAAGGATGGTTTTGGACTAATTGTGAATTCCATGCTTGCCAAGGCATAGAAAAATTCCAATTTTGAGGTGGATATTGTGTTCATGGTTTCCATGGTCGTCTTGGCACTACTAAACAAAGTTGCTCGATTAATTCATTGTCTCCATAGTAAACTGATTTGAGCTCAGACAAACAAGGACAATTATCTGTGGAATGCTTTCCTACACAAATGACACAAATTTCAATATTATTTAGAAGACAATCTCTTAATGGATGTTTCTTCCTACACTTGGAACAAAAAATAGATAAAGCTATATTTTCCTTCTCTTGTCTCCTTCTAGTTTGCAATGTATCTAATAGAGAGCTAAGAGTACCAAGGATATCATTTTTGATTTTTTCTAATAAATTTCCAAGTTTAGAGTCTAGTTACTCCTCTTGTTGTTGATTTGATGACCTTAGATATAGTGTCTCTGGATCCCTTACCAGTTTTAGCTTGACTTCAAGAATATTGTCTTCATAAATCAATTTTTTGTATCGAAGGGTAATTGAGACACATCCCCAACTTCCATGAGATTAAGTAGATCTATGCATTCATCCTTGATTCCTCTCAAGAGAATAGTTCTTGAATGGTTTCCTGATCCTATTTGTTTTGCTTAGATCTTTGATGATTATATGAAAACCTCTAAAGATAGTATTCTAATATTTCTCCCTCTTTTAAATATCTAGCCTTACAATATTCTTGGTATCTTTTTTGAAAAAAATTATGCATTTCATCCAATTTTCTTATAGTATTACCTCCTAATCCCATAAACCATCTTAAATATTCATCATTAAGAGTAGCAGGAACAAGATTAATCTTTTGTGCATCATTTGAATAATCATAACTATGACACAATATATCAAATTAAAAAGGAAAAGCATCAAAATCCCTTGTAACCATCCTATTACAGTTTAGCAATGTTGATGGTGTAATGTTCTTCATTTGAACGGTTGTTGTTGGGTCTAAAATGGGAAACCCAAAGGTTACCATCTCTTCAACATTTGATGTTGCTTCATCTTCTAACATGTTCCTTGCCCCAAAAAATCTAAATTTAGAATCTAGGTGAGGAGATTCTAGTTCTATGAGTGGATTGAAATCAACTTCTAGTTCTGGTTACTCAACCAAATCCTCAATTAATGCTTCTTCAGTAGTGGGGTTTGGTGAAGAATTTATAATTTACCCTATCAAATTATACTTGTTGATGGTCTCTTTCCTCTTGAATTCCCTACTACATATGTTTTTAAAGTTGCTAGAATTATACTTGTCTCTCCTCCCTTTGTTGTTCTATTTGCCAATGGATTAGTAATTGTGGAGGATCTTACACTTCCCTTAAATGAAGCAGTTGGAGTGATCAGGGAAATGAGATTTTCTCTTCCAACACCTCTAAGAAATATTCCTTTACTAGTAATCCATAGGTCTATTCATACATTTAAACTAGCATCATTTGAATTTCATGGGAATAGAGACTCACAATAGAAATTTTGCAATGAATGTGCAAGGTCTTACCTCTCGTCTTTGTTATGCAACAAATTCCCCAAAAGAGCATGAAAAGAGCATAAATAGACTAGAAAGAGTAATCCATGTCTTAATTAATGAAGAAAATATATGAATAGCAAGCCTCTTCAAGGGGGAAACCTCCTTATACAATGTACTAACTACACAAGACAAGACAAGTTGAGATGATTCAAATGAAAATGTCTCCATATATATAGGAGACAAAGAGGTACAATTAAAACTAATGGACCCAAGCTGACATAACTAATATAATAATACTAATGATAATTACCACTAATAGACCCAATCCCACATCAATAGTATTTAATGAGCCACAATAGGGGGTAATGTGCCAACATTTAGGGCTTAACATGCCCCTCCCCTTCAAACAAGTATTGTCCTCAATGCTTGATTAGTTGTGGATGCTTCTATATGAAGGACTCATCTTCCCATGTCGAACATTCAACTGGTAAGTTCTTGTTGGCACACGATCAAACCCAAGGTTCATCATAAATCACACCAACAAAACCCAAGACATCGGCCCTTTTGACATCACCTACAAGCAGATGCCATCTCACTTGAGGTATAAAGGGGGACTACAGGAACCAAGCTTCCACAGTGATGAAGGGATGTAAACATGGATTCAATAGATCGATTATTTACTCATATACTACGCAACATAATATGACTCATTCATGGAAATATTTAACACATTCATGAGAACATCATCACATCATATCCTTGTGCATATCGGACATAAACATTCACCATATTCAATACAAATGCAAAGTATTTAAGAACATAGCTACTCATTATCATTATCAATTATAGGGCAGTCTTACATAACCTACGTAGTGCAAAACAACTCTCTATTATAGTCTTCTACTACCCAACATTACACAGCAAAACAACGACACTTGGACCAATAACAACTAACATACATTCATTAGTCGCTCCTATGCTCCCCCTTTTCCCTTAGGTCTCCTACATATTTATACATCACAACATGGACGGATCCCATTACAAAGTGGACAAAAATACTAACTAACTTCTAACTAACTTCCGCCTTCTGCGTGGTTTTGGTCCAATTGCTGAGTTGTCCCACGCGAGGAAACTTTTAGGGGTGAAATTGATCCCATGGGCTATTTTTTGACCTCTTTTTTCTGAAAAAGAATCGCCAATTTGTCTTTTTTTAAAGATGATTTGCCCAAATTCCATGGGATAAATTTCTCTTATTCTAAAAATCAGCAAAATTTTCCAAATTTTCTTTTACTCTAAACATCACCAAAATTGTCCTCCGGAATTGTGTTATATAGTCTTTCTAGCGCATGTTGCAACTTTTCATTTTCCAAAACTGCCTCTTATTTCCTCTTTTCCACTTCCTCTTTTTCCTTCTCTGCTTCTTGTTGCTCCTTGCACAACTTCTCATTTTCCTACTACAATGTCTCCTTTGCTATCATTCCATGTGCTTTCTCTTCTAATGTCACAGTTGTGTGCAACTGTATTTCCCTTGCTACGTTTGTCTGCAAAGTATACAACACTTCTTCTGGTATCTCAAACAAAACCATTTTAAATGAACTTATCATTACTGCGCTTTCTTATAGTTCTAGTGTAGAGAAATCAATGGCTCTCGACACTATCTTCACAATTCTTTCTATCATCGTTAATGTAACTGATGGCTTAGGACCCATCTCCCTTGGCTTTGGATTCCTTGTGCACTCCTCTCCCGATCTTCTAGACGTAATTTTTGCTACTTCCAATACCTATCACAATGCAGTTAATTGCTCCTGCATGCTTGTCTTCATCTCCTCTTATTTCTTTGATACATCTTCTCATGCTTCTTCTACTGCTTCCCTAATTTGTTCTCCTATTTTTTCCAATTCATCTTCTATGAGTGAGTGGACGACTGGTCATTATGGGATTTTTGAGGTAAAAAATGGGTCTCAAAACAAAAAATGTACCATCAAAATTCACTTTATAAGAACCAATAGGATTCAAGATGATGATGTCAACCATAAGGGTAAAATTTGTAAAAAACGTTGGAGGGAAAATGAAAAAACTACTTGTTCTTATCATATTTTGACATATATCCTGAACGGTTTACCAAATTTCAAGTTTGGGCACTCGTTGGATGCTGAATTTAATTATGTATCCAACCCATACCAGACTACATACTTCTGAGGCACCCACGACACGAAAAAAATAAAACTGCAATAAAAAAACGTATTTTAATATTAAAATACGTTTTTTTATTGAAATTTTCATTTTTTTCATACCATGGGTGCCTTAGAAGTATGCAGTGTGGGTATGGGTTGGATGCAAAATTAAATTCCTCATCCAACGAGTGACCGAGCTTGAAATTTGGGTAAATATATAAGGATATATGTCAAAAATACGATAAAAAAGTATTTTTTCTTTTTCCCCTCTAAAATTTAGAACTCTTATTTTATTATTATAACTCTTATTTTATTATTTCCCTTAGGAGGCCCATTTTAGACCTCAAAACTTCCCTAATGTATTTTACCTCCTTCCTCTTCTTCCTTTGTGTGTAAGTACCTTCCTCGGTCTATTCCTTTCTCTTTTCACTCACATGCGGTGTAGTTTTCTGCTTAGTGTTTCCTGCATCATTGTCTTTTTCTGGTTCACTACCTTGCTAGTCGTCTTATCCATTTTCCTATTCTCCTTCTTCCTCTGGATCCTAATCAATTCTTCCTATGTTTGTTCATCTTGCTTTCGTTGTTCTTCCTCTGAAAGTGGAACTCTTCACTAAACAACCCAATCATTCACAATTTCATCGACATCTTGCTCCGTCAGCATAAATAATGTTGGCAACCATCTCTTTTCCAGACCCCGACGTGCCTGAATAAACATGTGATGCATCCAAACTTTAAAGCACACAATTCCTCTATATGTCTCTACCACTTGTGTCCTAATGCGTGGCATTGTCTTGATGATATGTCAAATATCGTCGTTGTAGACAAAAAATAATACACTGTTTTCAATCTGTCTTCTCTTATTCTTTGTAAACCACATATTAGTGTATTTAGCTACAAAACATGGTCTATGCACAACATCTATGAAATGTGAATCATCTGGATCCCTCCATGAAACCAAAGAAATCAGTATCAACAACCATGCATAGTGGAATCATTTCATGTTCTCTTGTGTTTCTTTGCAATCCTCCAGAAACACATTAACTAGGAACAATGCCCAATTCAATTATATGCCTTCTAGGAAATTGTCTATTATTGCTATGATTCCTATTGTGACCTGATCCTTCTGACTCTTCCTGAATAATTTTCAAGCCAAGACTTGTGTTTCAAACCTCAGTGTGTCATCATTAATACTTGCCACATCCAATTCCCACTGTCCTCTATGGGTACCAAAATTTTCCTTCATTCTTTCATTTAGCGCTTTGTCTTTCTTTTTGTTCTTGAACAACAGTGTTGGTTCCTCTCCCGTTGTCGGTAGCCTGGTTATCTATGCAATCAAATTTCTTTCAATGGAAAATGTCGTATCCAACCATGGGAATCCCCCGTGCACATAACTCAGCAATAACTGTACACAGTTGTTTACTTCCGCACTTTTTCCAAAATGTGCGATCTCCAGCAAATTCAACACACCCACGTGATACAACCCCGCCGCCCATTGTTTTGGCTCCAATGTGATTATTAGTGAATCTAGGCTACTTTTATGCTCTGAATATTTTTCCTTTGCAAGATTTAGAAACTACTCAGAAATGGTTATGTCGTGGATTGCTTACCTCAGTTTCTTTATAGCCCCCAACATGGTTCCCCAAATTAGCATGCCCTCTGGAATATCTGGTGTGTCCAAGGGATACTTCGGCTGCTTCTACACATTGACTGGTTTTGCGTCCATTTTCCTTGGAGGTGCATATTAATCCTTTTGATAGCATGTTGAAGAGGAGGTTGATGCCCCCTTCCCCGCTCTCGGACCTGATGCAACTGCTACTAGTACTTCTTCTTATATTACCACAGAAGCAATCTTTGTTTGTACCTTTCTCTAAACTAGCACTACTACTTTTGAGACCATCTTTATACCACAAAACTATTGCACTCAGCTCGAGTCTTCTCTACTCATCTCGGCTCTAATTTTTCTCAACTTAGGGATGAGACCCATCATTCTTCTTGTGTTTTTAACCCTTATTCTTGAATGTCTTGTCCACCTTCATTCCCATTTCTGCACTCAATGCTAGCCTATATTCATGCATCAATGCCTAGATTTGGTCTAAATTTCCTCGGGATTTTCTCCCCTGTCCAATTCCCATCAATGATCTCCTACATTTATTAGACTCCATCCCCTCACTTTGGCCATTACTATGCCCTTTAATGTTCACACTTTCCAAATATGTTGATATTTTCCTTGACTTTCTTCCTACACTATCCAATTTCTTGGTGTGCTTCCTCTTTTCACGGCCCCTTAATCTTTCTTTTCATGATGTGTTGCGTCCTCTCTGCAACACCTCTCGCTGCAACATTTTTTTTCAGAATATTTCCTTAAATATTACATGGAAGGATGACTTTCCATATATAGTTTCAACTGACTTCCATTAACAAATCCTTCAAGAGGTTCCCCATTCATCTTTTGAAGTTAGATGACCCCTGCCTCTGTGACTGATTTAATAATATAAGGACCTAACCAATGCATTCTGAACTTACCTGGATGTTTCATGAACTTTATATCATACATTAGAACCAGTTCTCCAGTATTGAATTGCTTTTGCTTAATATTTATGTTGTGCCAGGATTTCTCCTGCACTTTTTGGACCTGTTGATGAAATCCCATTACAAACTAGTCTTCCTCTAATTCCAATAATTGTGACAATCTTCTTTCCACTGCGATGCTATTGTAGTAGTAAATCCGTCCTACGGATAGTTAGATTTACCCTTAGATTAAATTGAGACTAACTAAGCCTAACCTAAGATAGCTAACAAACAAATGCTACCTTAAGATCCTAGATCTAACAATGCATACAAATCTTGAATGTATTCAAAGAAGAAGAAATGATGTAACTCACCTTGAACCAGATGTTTTTCTTGCTTCCATATCTTGTCTTGGATCTCTCAAGCAGAACCTGTTTAGATCAAGCAAACAACAAGCCAAGCAAATCTCCAAATAACTTCTAAACTAGTTCCGATCTAAATCAAATTAGAAACAATTCATGTAAATGACTGAAACATGACACATGAAATGGGAAAATAAGACAAGTTATTATTAATGG
Organism: Larix kaempferi; assembly: GCA_027924585.1. NCBI lineage: Eukaryota > Viridiplantae > Streptophyta > Pinopsida > Pinales > Pinaceae > Larix > Larix kaempferi. The sequence goes on along the minus strand of BSBM01000526.1, from coordinate 1,516,341 downwards.
AAACTAGGAGAAACTTACAAAGTGATCCCTTGATGTCCAAGCAAACCTTCAGCTCTAAATCCTCCTTCCTTGCTACCTATGCAAAACTCCTAAGACCATAGGTTTGATGCCTCAAATGATCTCCCCTTAGCTTATGGATGTCATCCTTCTTATAGGGTTTGGAAAGCCAACCACTAGGAGATAATAATGGATCTCAAGGAGTAGAAGGTGGATCAAGGAGTTGACTCACAACAAGGAAGAAGGAAGAGATGGGATTTGAGATGAATCATCATCCCTAAAGTTCCTCCATCGAATCCAAGATCCCAACCTTCAAGGAGTAAGGTGGTTGAGGGGGTTTTCACACCCCCAACACTAAGAAAAATGCGATGAAGGTGTAATTTTCATGCCCCAACAGGTATGCAAGACGCGAAAAGAGGAATTTCTGCGCCTTGCACCACTAGTAGGGCGCGAAAATTCTTGCAAAGTGGTAAAATGAAGTGGCAGTCCTATCTGATGATGTGGAACCAGGATTAAGCAAGTTGGATTTGGCTCTAAGGTTTCCAAGGAAGTCCAAAGAGGGGACCAACTAGATAAGAGCAGGTTTGGCGTGCATTAGGAGCAAACTTCGTTAGGTTTCACATGGGGATAAACCATGACGAGGTGAAACGACACTCAAAGTGGAACTTTGGAGTATAACAAATGCCCTTAAAGTGTGAGGTCATAAGGGACTGATGGCTGAAATACTTTACAATAAATTAGTCCACGGAGATAGTAGTAAGGAAGTTGGAATGGAGCTGCAAGGAAACAAAATGTCAAATAATGCCGAGGCAATCATTCCCATGCTCGGGACAACTGACTCAAAGCATGGCTACCGATCAATACAATGCAGATCCATGACATAATTGACATGATAGAGACTGTAGATGAATCACAACTACTATGAACAAACGTAGATCCCTGATCAAGCAACAAAACAGCCACGACTAATACAATAGTGGATTTGTGTGACAATACATTGAAGGAGGTCACCGAAAAAATACCATATGTAGGGACCTACTCAAAGGATGCCATGACAACCTGGACGTAAAAGAATCAACAGGAACATCCAGGTTCTTCTACCTGATCCCAAATCGATACGAATCTAACCATGTGATTACAAGGTGTTGAAGTCGAACATGGTAGAAACCACTTGATTACCAGTCAATGATGACAATGATTCCTAAGGTATCTCTAGTACAGTCCATCGAATGTGAATAGATGTCTTGACGTTGAACATTTGTGGCCCATCATCTGATCAAAGGTGAATGATGAAAACCTACTGTCGAATACGAGGGAACCTGTCATTGAGGCATACAGGCACTAATGTACTAAGGTTGGTTTCTAAGCGTAATTCATAGATAATGAGTTAACGTCGATAGGAACAAAATCGTTGAAGGTGGATCATAATGAATCCCACATCATCGACACGAAACCGATATAAGAGAGAGGTGTGGAGCAATGGATCAAAAGAGTACATACTGACACAAGACAGGAGGGTCGACAAAATGGTAAAAGGGTTGACTCAAGATAACAATGACCCTTTGAACATGTAACAGCATGAGACAAGACTTGGAAACTGGGATTAATTAGCGGAAACAACCACAAGGTGAGAAGGCTCAAAATGAAGAAGACGACTCATGACTGTAGTTATAACTCAACAAAGAGACCGAATACCCAAGGAAAACATGATATAAATGCATGCCATGTTCAAAGGTGATGACTCACAAGCTGCCAAAAAGGTAAACTCGACTTCCCAATTTCCCCCCGTCATGATTGACGAGTACCTCTTTGTGGTTTAACGAGCTTGAAGAGGATAACATATGCTCGGTATACGTCACGTTTAAGTGAGTCCATCCTTGTACATCTTACGAACCCAAGGAAGGAGAGGTTCGACTCCATAAGGACCCTTCGATGTTTAATTTTACGAGTCCAAAGAAGGGTAACTCAATAGTTTTTCATGTTTAGAGAATCTGAAATAACTTAAAGAAGACTCCAAGGTTTGACTTTTTCGTAATAATTAGTCACTGGACCCAAAAAAGTGTAAAATAATGCCCAAAAGAATTCTCCTAGTCATGATTGACTAAGGTATTTTCACCTACACAAATTTTGAGACTATTTATTTTATTGCAAAACATTATATTAAATTATAATTACAAAGTTTTGTAATTATGACCAAATTTGGTCAAGGATGATTGTAATGACTGATTATTATTATTTAATAAATTAAAACATGAGACAAACACCCAAGGGAACTGTTAAATGAGTGTTCACTGACCCGCTAGGAGGAATGGAAGCTGTTAGAAGGCATGGGACAGATGGCAGCATTTGCACTCCACCACTAGCTGTTGGTTATGGGACAACTTCCCCTAAATTTGTGGCATTATCCCCCAGGTGGGTGGAAGAGAGCTGTTAGCTCATTAATGACCAGGTTAACCACTAAAAGGCCTAGGCATCCTAGATAAGGCAATTCAAATTGAGTAGGCAGCTCTACATTATTTTCTGCAGAGATAATTCCTCAAGTGTATCAGGTGATCACTGAGAGATTCGAATAGGGAGGCTAAGTGGGAGTGCACTGTGAGGCTGCTGAAAATATTATGGGAGGAGAACCAGAGGTGCTGGTGCAGGTCTCTTTGACTGCTAAGTCTATATGACTGGATGAATTACTTTGTTACTGCAAGTGGATTGACCTAAAGCTTCTACAGACTCTTCTTCCTAGTGGTTCAGTGAACAAGCTCGGGGGTCCTAAGGCAAGTAACTTGACTGTCTTTAGGAATAGGTTGGGTGGAATAGGCTCCTTGGGTTGTTTGTTTCTCCTACAGTCAATCAGGTTTTACTGTTATGTCTTATTGTTTACAGTTAAATGATTTTCTGCATTGTAGGTTTAGTATTTACAGATAATGACAAATAGAAGCAATTGTTTTCAAGTTTTGACCTAGAGATGATTTTGTTTAAGGATGATTAAGCAATGAGATGATTGATAAAGAAATATTTTCTGTATTTTTCCCCATGCGAAATTTCTGCATCGTACTCCAGTACAGAAAAGGAAAATTTAAGATAGAAGGTTGATAGGCAGATTGTCAGATGAATGATTAGAATAATGTTGCTGTGTATTTTAAATTTTCCTATCAGTTTATTCTGTAATACAATTTAATGATGTTATCATTCACATTCTGCTAGAAATAAGTATTGCCTCTCTGTATAAACAAAAACTAGGGTTTACTTTCTGAATCATTACTGCTTTGCAAATATTCTTCTATACAGAGCTATTACTCTTAAACGATAAATAGACACTTATTATTCTCATTACTAAATATCACCATTTTATTGCAGTATACATTTCTCATATTCTGATTTAGTATCAGCTACGATCATTAAATTTAAACATAGTCATTATAGATAGAATTCTAACTCTGTACTACTTTTATTTTTACTTTCTTTTCCAAAACTTTAAACATAGAATCGAAACCCTTTTTATGGAAAAACAAATCTTTACAGGTTCATTACTGGTTCGATGGTAAAAACCTAATATTCTTAATGGTAATACAAATATCATCAGTTTCCAAATAGATTACGATTTCATACTCAAAATCATGGATTACATACACAAACTTTAAATGAAAACAAAACATAGGATTTACATAAACACTAGATCTTAGTTCCAAGTTGACTAAAACAAAAACATGGAGTTGGCTCTCGGCCACTAACCAAACGTCAGCATCGACTTTCGTTAACACGGGAAAAGGTCAAAAACTACCAATCGAAACCTACAAGGTAGGGTTTCGACTGTTTGGAACAAGGTCGAACCCTGTGGCATTTAGCCTTTATAAACAAATAACAGTTCAAGTTTCACATTATCATTTCAAACTCAACATAAACATTACGAACACAGTGGTTCACTTTGAGAAATAAGTTAGCCCATATTTTTCGGCCAGGATCAACGCCGTAGTCAAAGTATCCATTATCTACTCAGAAACTAAAATTTAGTTATGTATCAATGCAAACGTGGTTCTATATTACCATTCAAAAACATAAGTTTAAACATTGTAGAAAAACCTCTATTTTTCACAGAAATGAGTCAACCCATGGCTCTCGTCTTTTCCAAAGCACTGTATTAAGTACTCAACATCGTAGTTAACCTTCTTATGTGAAGTTTATGCAATACTGTATTTATCCATTAAAAATAACGAGGGTTCATCCCTTTAAACATTTACATCTTAAACAAAGTTTACTACTGCAACAAATTTACAGTGAAACACTACGAAGCTTAGTATCAAGACCATCCGAGGAGCTCATCCTCTAGCATTTCGTCTTTGATTCTCAAAACTTTATCATCGACCAAAACCTTGCTGGAACCAATTGCAGTCCATTTTAAAACACCAAGCATCGGCCACAACTGAACCAGGAGAACCTAAGAGGTAAGGAACCACTGAGGCTTACCGGTGGACGAGCATCATTCTTCCACCAAGTCTCAAGTAAGTGACCCTTCGGTGAAGTAAACAAAACCTGTCACAAAAACCTACAATTGATTAAAACAAGAGATTATAGAGTTGAATATCGATGCATTATTATAGCGTTAACACTTTTAAATTGGAGACTTTACCTGAGTAATGTAGCACCCTGGACTGAGACTCCTTAAGAAAACGCAGTAAAAACTATTGTCGCCTTCATGCAAAGGTGATCTCTGGTTCAAATTAAATCCCAAATAACCAACAGGAAACTCTGAACAACTTCTACTTATTCAGTATCGAAGTCTACATTTGTGGTTTGGCTCTACAGGTCCTAGGATCGAAACCGAGGAAGGAGCCCTCCGGGAATCACTCTTCCAAACCCTACATTGTAGCCGACTGTCGGCCCCACTACCTCAACACTAACAAGTGAAATGAAAGCCAAGAAACACTTCAACGATACTTATGACGAAGGACTAGGGTTTCCTTTCAACGGCCAAGATCATGTGAGATCGACAATGGAGGAGATGCCAGCCAGATACGTTGAGAATCGAGCAACCACTGCATTAAAATCTTCATTTATTATCTCATCCACTGCGATGCCAACTTGGTAGGCTGAAGAGAAAAGCCTGTTACATCTTGGCGTTTTGTTGCAAGTTTGTAAACTCCTTCACGTGTTATACAACAACAAGAGCATCCACTAATAATTCCACTCTTTGTAGAAGTTAAGTGACTTAAATGTCAAGGCTAGTCTTATTATCGATGCCATCACACTTGTACTCAAACATTCCTTACCCCGTAATATCACCTGCCAGTGTCAAGACTAGGGTTACAACGTATAGTTCATTGCATTCAGAATACGTTGGTAAATCGAATGCATGATTTTTTTGTATTATTCAATTGTATAAAGTCGATACCCATTCATTTAAAACATTTCCAGGATATTGACCATTAATTGCAGGGTTTTATGTACGGTATGCTTGTTTCGTAGGTAGTATTCCATTATAGAATAAATCTGAAACTGAGTTATAGTTTCGTAGGTTTTATGTACGGTATGCTTGTTTCGTAGGGTTTTGTGTACGGTATGTCGTAGGTAGTATTCCATTATAGAATAAATTTGAAACTGAGTTATAGTTTAAGCACACCATATAATGCTCATTGTAAATATGTTCATGAATAATAATATTTATATATTGAGAAATGCATAGATTATATAATATATAGTTATAATTCGAGATAATCCACACATATTAAATAGATATGGATTCATGCCTTTTACTTTACGGAGCAGGTTATATATTGGAACGTTCACATAGTAGATATACATGATGTTACCAATCCTTGCAAATGAAGAAATGACGACAGGGTTATATTAACGCTATATATATTATGATCTGGCAAGTAATCAAGTATTCATAGTAAAAGTATCTTTTTGACGTTTCACTAATGAGTCTAGTGTAAAAATTAATCTTTTCGATTTCTGCAACTTGTATTTTGGTCAAGTTATCACATATAGAAATTGGACAGAGATCCATACCTTAAGCAAGGGAGTACTTAGAGTTTTCACCAATCATTGACGACTAAATTGAAAAACATATTTACTCTTAATACTTGAATTGTCGCATTATTCTTACTTGCGAATCTACGCAAGAGGAACAGGTTCAAATGCTTTAGCTAACATAGCTAAGTAAGCCTCGGGGTACCCCGTAGGACCCCTTTCACCATCATTCAAAAGAAAACTATCAGTATTATGTCTTAATGATTATTATCACAATAAAACTTAAATGCAGCCTTTAGCCTTACATCTTAGCATAAGTAAACTAACATCGTAATTTTCTTTTAAGAAATGATGAAGTGTCGTTATCCTTAAGCTGTATTTAGTTAAAAGGTTTAGCAATTATTATTTCCGCATTTGTATTTTCAAAATTTAATGCTGCTTTAGAAATTTTAAATTTTTATGAAATTATCGGGATGTTACATGTGGTATCAGAGCTCATGTTCGAACTCTCGGCCTGAAAAGGTCCAAAGAACACACAGGAGAAAATTTATGACAATAGAAATCTATACTAATTCAATTTAAATTATTTTGTTATACAGAAATTTGTTTTCTAAGTTACAGGTATGGAAAGATCAGTTGAACACATGGAGGACAGATTTCAACCAAACAGTCATAGTACTGGACAACATTATGAAGAAGAAGTTCATGGTGAATTGAATGACAATTCATCAGAATTGTTACGTGCCTTTCAGGAGTTGAAAGCAGAAATAAGATCTGTTAAGCAAGATAATGAGAAAATTCCGAGGGCACAAGAAGAACTGAACCAAGTACTGTTCGATCAGTTCCCAACTAATGAACATGATAGAGGGGTTGAAAATACCTCCAATATTGAAGACTTACCTCATGGGAACAAGAATAAGAAAAGTAAAAACTAACGATAACAGTTCAACATCATTAGGAGCTGCCATTGAGATACGTAGAAAGAAACATAATTATTCAAGTGATAGCAGCGAAGGAGATTACAAACCAAAAAGGAAAATCCATAAAGAGTATGAGCAGATTTCTGGGGAGTTAAAACATATCAAACCCCTAACTTTCAATGGTGAAACTGAGAAAGGAGAGACAGCTGAAGCATGGCTGTCCGACATGAAGAAATACTTTCAGATTTATAATTATTCAGAATCATTGAAAGCAAAAATGGTCATATACAACTTGATCGGGAAGGCAGATATTTGGTGGCAGTACATCAAAAGAGTGAAGGGCATAAAGGACAAGGATGTGAATTGGAGCACATTTAAACGGTACTTCAAGAAGAAGTTCCTATCTGAACAATATTACGAAGAAAAATCCAAGGAATTTTATGATTTAAGACTGGGGACCATGAACATGAAAGAGCTTAATAACAAATTTCTAAATTCGCTAAGGTATGTGCCATACCTTGTGGAGGAGAAACCAAAGATTCAGAGGTATCTGAGTTGTCTACCTTTCAACATCAAGGACATAATAGAGTATGAAAATCCAAAAACCTTAGAAGAAGCGATGAGGAAAGCAACTTTCTGCTATGATACTAACCGGAAAAGAGAAGGGATATCTAATTGGAAAAATCATAAACCCAACAACTTTGAGTTGAAGAAGAAAAATTTCAGATTCAATGGAAATTCTGATTTTCAAAATAAAAATATTCCAAATCGAAATTTCCAAAGCAACAGTCTCAGAAATAATCAACAACAAAATTTTACAGCTCCTAGAAATACACCGAATGTTACGAGAACTAATGACCAAAGGGCACCTATAAAGTGTTTTGAGTGCCAAGGTCCTCATTATGCATTAGAATGTCCCAAAAGGAAGCGGACAACCAATAATATTCATTCCATATAAGCTGAACCTACTGTGGGAGACTTGGCAAGAGACATGGCCATAATTAATGCAGCTCTAGACAACAGGCAAGTAGAGCATCAAGTCTTTATGGTAGAGATTGAAGGTATGCTACAAAACCACCCAGTTTCTATTTTGATTGATCCAGGCACTAGCCTGAGTTATATATCTCCAGATATAGTAGAACACCTTAATTTGAAGACAAAAAAATTTCATAAATCCTTGTTAGTTAGACTAGCAACGGGAACAAAAAGAAAAGTGTCTGATTTTGTTGAAAGTTGTGTTTTATCTGTGAATCAGTTAAAGACACAAACCAAGTTAAATGTTTTACCTTTAGGATCTTATGACATTTTAATTGGAATGGACTGGTTAGAATCACATCATGTTATTTTGAATTGTTATGAGAAAAGTTTTTCCTGTCTAAATGATGAAGGAGAAACAATAGAAGTAAAAGGTATTCCTAGAAAGACATCACTTAGATAGATTTCAGCTATGCAAGTAAAAAGAGCAGTTAGAAAGGGATGTAATATGTTCACAGTGAATGTAGTACATGATGAGTCAATTACCAAAGAGAACAAACTGAAACTAGAAGATATACCTGTCCTAAAAGAATTCCAAGATGTGTTTTCAAAAGAGATTCCAGGGTTACCCCCGAAGAGAGATCTAGATTTTACCATTGAGCTAATATCGGGTGTGGTACCAAACTCCAAAGCTCCATATAGGATGAATATACTGGAATTAAATGAGTTGAAATCACAGTTGAAGGAACTGATTGATAAAAACTATATACGACCCAACGTGTCTCCTTGGGGAGCACATATTATATTTGTTAAGAAGAAGGATGACACTTTAAGACTTTGCATAGATTATCGCCAAATGAATAAGATGACGATTAAGAATTGATATCCGTTGCCCCACATTGACGATCTATTTGATCAGCTGCATGGAGCAATGATATGTTCAAAGATTGATTTACGGTCAGGATATCATCAAGTACATGTGAAGGATGAGGATATTTTTAAAACATCCTTTAGAACTCGATATGGACATTATGAGTTCGTAGTCATGCCATTCGGGTTGACTAATGCCCCGACAATTTTAATGTTTTTAATGAATAATATTCTTCACAAGTATTTGGATAAGTTCGCCATTGTGTTCATAGATGACATTCTGGTATATTATAAAAGAAAGGAATAAGATGATGAGCATCTACGTATTATTTTACAAGTTCTGAGAGATCATCAGTTATATGCTAAGTTTAGTAAGTGTGACTTTCACAAGGATAAGATTCAGTATTTAGGACACATAATCTCTAAGGAAGGAATTTCGGTTGATCCCGATAAGATTAAAGTCATTAATGAATGGTTGGTTCCTAAGGATGTGTCGGATGTACGGTCGTTTATGGGGATTACAGGATATTATAGAAAGTTTATAGAAGGTTTTTCAAAGATTGCAAACCCCATAACCTCCTTATAGAAGAAGGGGAAGAAGTTTGTATGGTATCAAAAATGTGCAGACAGTTTTAAGAAGTTGAAGGAACTACTAACTACAACGCCTATTCTGAGAATTGCAGATCCTAATAAAGATTTTATAGTATGCACCGACGCATGTCACGACGGGCTCGGTGGAGTCCTAACACAAGAAGGACATGCTGTTGCATATGAGTCTAGAAAGCTGAAAATACATGAGAAAAACTACTCTACATATGATCTGAAATTATTAGCAGTAATACACGCCTTAAAAATGTGGCGTCACCATCTTATTGGCAGAAAATTTACTTTGATGACAGATAACATGGGGCTGAAGTATTTACTAGATCAGACGAATTTGAATGCTAGACAGGTTAGATGGCTAACCTTTCTAAGTGAATATGATTTTGAAATTCAACATATAAAGGATAAAGAGAACAAAGTTGCTGATGCCTTAAGTCGTAAAGCAAATCTAAATTTTATTTCAGCCATCACTACATACACAACAGATTTGGAAAATCAAATTTTTGAAGGACTCAAAATTGATGAAGAGTACAGAAATTTACATGAAAAGATAGTAGAAAGCAATTTTGAAAATTCTATGGTAGATTTCAGTTTAACATAAAATGGATTGCTGCTATACAAGAATAGATTATATGTGCCCAATGTACCAAAGATACAAATTCTGATTTTAGATGAGATGCACAAAAGCCATTATGCTGGCCATCCAGGTTATCAGAAAACCATAACTATGTTATGAAAAGAGTACTATTGGCCCAGGATGAAGGATGAAGTAGCAGAATATATAGCTAAATGTTTTGACTGTCAGAAACTAAAAGTTGAACATCAGCATCCGGCTGGACTGTTACATCCATTACCTATACCTAGCTGGAAATGGGAGATCATAAGCATAGATTTTATTACTGGACTACCCAAGAATAAAAAACAAAATGATTCTATCATGGTCGTAGTGGATAAACTCAGCAAGGAAGCACACTTTATGGGCCAGTAAAAACTTCTCATAAGGCTCCAGACATTGCAGAAATTTTCATGAAACAAATTTTTCGATTGCATGGAATACCAAAAGTCATAGTTTCAGACCGTGATTCTAAGTTTACTTGAAACTTCTGGAGATCTTTGTTTAAAGGGTTGAATACAACCTCAAACTTCAGCACAACATTTCATCCACAAATGGATGGACAGACAGAAAGAGTAAATCAGATATTGGAAGACATGCTAAGGATGTATGTTAAGGACCAACCTGGTATGTGGGAGGACTACTTGCATTTAACAGAATTTGCGTATAACAACAATTATCGTGCATCAGCCAGGCTTAGCCCTTTTGAAATTCTTTATGGTAGGAAATGTAATACACCAGTTTCTTGGAATGATCCAGCTAATAGAGTTATTTTAGGACCTGAATTGTTGAAGGAAATAGAACTAACTGTGCAATAGGTACAAAGAAATCTTAAAGCTGCCCAAGATAGGCAAAAAAGTCAAGCAGATCTAAAAAGGACCCATAAAGAGTTCCAGGTTGGCGAACATGTTTTCATTAAGGTAAGACCAAAGAAGATTTCATTAAAACTGGGAAGTTGTGCCAAGCTGGCACCCAGGTATTGCGGTCCTTTCGAAATTTTGTCAAGGGTTGGACCCGTGGCATATCAACTAGCTTTGCCACCAAATCTAAAAATACATAATGTTTTTCATATTTCGGTTTTAAAGAAATATGTAAATGATGCTACTCATGTTATAAATTGGAATGATGTACAGGTGGAACAAGACGACGATTTTCAGGTGGAACCGGACTGTGTCCTCGAAAGGAGGGAAATTCTGCTCTGGAATCGCACCAATGGGCAGGTAAAGGTGCAATGGAAGCACCTTAGCCTAGAAGAGGCAACCTGGGAGTTGGAGAGTAGTATGCGAGCAGCATACCCAACTCTGTTTTAGGAAAAATCAGAGAGTGAATAAACAACATCGAGGACGATGTTGATACTTAAGAGGGGGTGTATGTCACCTACCCAAATTTTGAGACTATTTATTTTATTACAAAAACATTATATTAAATTATAATTATAGAGTTTTGTAATTATGACCAAATTTGGTCAAGGATGATTGTAATGACTGATTATTATTATTTACAAAATTAAAACAAGAGACAAACACCCAAGGGAACTATTAAATGAGTGTTCACTGACCCACTAGGAGGAATGGAAGTTGTTAGAAGGCATGGGACAAATGGCAGCATTTGCACTCCACCACTAGCTGTTGGTTATGGGACAACTACCCCTAAATTTGTTGCATTATCCCCCAGGTGGGTGGAAGAGAGTTGTTATCTCATTAATGACCAGGTTAACCACTAAAAGGCCTAGGCATCCTAGATAAGGCAATTCGAATTGAGAAGGAAGCTCTACATTATTTTTTGCAGAAATAATTCCTCAAGTGTATCAGGTGATCACTGAGAGATTCGAATAGGGAGGCTAAGTGAGAGTGCATTGTGAGGCTGCTAAAAATTTTCTGGGAGGAGAACCAGAGGTGTTGGTGCAGGTCTCTTTGAATGCTAAGTCTATATGACTTGATGAACTACTTTGTTACTGCAAGTGGATTGACCTAAAGCTTCTACAGACTCTTCTTCCTAGTGGTTCAGTGAACAAGCTCGGGGGTCCTAAGGCAAGTAACTTGACTGTCTTCAGGAATAGGTTGGGTGGAATAGGCTCCTTGGGTTGTTTGTTTCTCCTACAGTCAATCAGGTTTTACTGTTCTGTCTTATTGTTTACAGTTAAATGATTTTCTGCATTGTAGGTTTAGTATTTACAGATAATGACAAATAGAAGCAATTGTTTTCAAGTTTTGAACTAGAGATGATTTTGTTTAAGGATGATTAAGCAATGGGATGATTGATAAAGAAATATTTTCTATATTTTTCCCCATGCGAACTTTTTGCATTGTACTCCAGTACAGAAAAGGAAAATTTAAGATAGAAGGTTGATAGACAAATTGTTAGATGAATGATTAGAATAATGTTGCTGTGTATTTTAAATTTTCCTATCAGTTTATTCTGTAATACAATTTAAAGTTGTTATCATTCACATTCTGCTAGAAATAAGTATTGCCTCTCTGTATAAACAAAAACTAGGGTTTACTTTCTGAATCATTACTACATTGCAAATATTCTTCTATACAAAGCTATTACTCATAAACGATAAATGGACACTTATTATTCTCGTTACTAAATATCACCATTTTATTGTAGTATACATTTCTCACATTCTGATTTAGTATCAACTACGCTCATTAAATTTAAACACAGTCAGTATAGATAGAATTCTAACTATGTACTACTTTTATTTTTACTTTCTTTTGCAAAAATTTAAACATAGAATCGAAACCCTTTTTATGGAAAAACAAATCTTTACAGGTTCATAACTGGTTCGATGGTAAAAACCTCATATTCTTAATGGTAATACAAATACCACCAGTTTCCAAATAGATTACAATTTCATACTCAAAACCATGGATTACATACACGAACTTTAAATGAAAACAAAACATAGAATTTCCATAAACACTAGATCTTAGTTCGAAGTTGACGAAAACAAAAACATGGAGTTGGCTCTCCACCACTAACCAAACGTTAGCATAGACTTTTGTTAACACAGGAAAAGGTCAAAAAATACCAATCGAAACCTACAGGGTAGGGTTTTGACTGTTTGGAAAAAGGTCGAACCCTGTGGCATTTAGCCTTTATAAACAAATAACAGTTCAAGTTTCACATTATCATTTCAAACTCAACATAAACATTACGAACACAGTGGTTCACTTTGAGAAATAAGTTAGCCCATATTTTTCGGCCAGGATCAACGTCGTAGTCAAAGTATCCATTATCTACTCAGAAACTAAAATTTAGTTATGTATCAATGCAAACGCAGTTCTATATTACCATTCAAAAACATAAGTTTAAACATTGTAGCAAAACCTCTATTTTTCGCAGAAACGAGTCAACCCATGGCTCTCGACTTTTTCAAAACACTGTATTAAGTACTCGACATCGTAGTTAATCTTCTTATGTGAAGTTTATGCAATACTGTATTTATCCATTAAAAATAACGAGGGTTCATCCCTTTAAACATTTACTTCTTAAAAAAAGTATACTACTGCAACAAACTTACAGTGAAACACTGCGAAGCTTAGTATCAAGACCAGCCGAGGAGCTCATCCTCTGGCATTTCGTCTTTGGTTCTCAAAACTTTATCATCGACCAAAACCTTGCCGGAACCAATTACAATCCATTTTCAAACACCAAGCATCGCCCACAACTGAACCAGGAGAACCTAAGAGGTAAGGAACCACCGAGGCTTACCGGTGGATGAGCAACATTTTTCCACCGAGTCTCAAGTAAGTGACCCTTCGGCGAAGTAAAAAAAACCTGTCAGAAAAACCTACAATTGATTAAAACAAGAGATTATAGAGTTGAATATCGATGCATTATTATAGCGTTAACACTTTTAAATTGGAGACTTTACCTGAGTAATGTAGCACCTCGGACTGAGACTCCTTAAGCAAACATAGTAAAAACCATCATCACCTTCATGCAAATCTGATCTCTGGTTCAAATTAAAACCCAAAGGACCAACAGGAAACTTTGAACAACATCTACTTATTCAGTATCGAAGTCTACATTTGTGGTTCGGCTCTACAGGTCCTAGGATCGAAATCGAGGAAGGAGCCCTCCGAGAAGCACTCTTCCAAACCCTACATCGTAGCCAACTATCGGCCTCACTACCTCAACACTAACAAGTGAAATGAAAGCCAAGAAACACTTCAACGATACTTACGATGAAGGACCAGGGTTTCCTTTCAACGACCAAGATCATGTGAGATCGACAATGGAGGATATTCCAGCCAGATATGTTGAGAATCGAGCAACCACTGCATTAAACTCTTCATTTATTATCTCATCCACTGCGATGCCAACTCGGTAGGCCGAAGAGCAAAGCCTATTACAGCTTGGCGTTTTGTTGCAGTTTTGTAAACTCCTTCACGTGTTATACAACAACGAGAGCATCCACTAATAATTCCACTCTTTGTAGCAGTTAAGTGACTTAAATGTCAAGGCCAGTCTTATTATCGATGCCAGCACACTTGTACTCAAACAGTCCTTGCCCCGTCATATCACCTACCATTGTCAAGACTAGGGTTACAACGTATAGTTCATTGCATTCACAATACATTGGTAAATCGAATGCATGATTTTTTGTATTATTCAATTGTATAAAGTCGATACCCATTCATTTAAAACATTTCTAGGATATTGACCATTAATTGCAGGGTTTTATGTACTGTATGCTTGTTTCCCTTATGTCGTGGGTAGTATTCCATTATAGAATAAATCTGAAACTGAGTTATAGTTTAAGCACACTATATAATGCTCATTGTAAATATGTTCATGAATAATAATATTTATATATTGAGAAATGCATAGATTACTATAATATATAGTTATAATTCGAGATAATCCACACATATTAAATAGCTATGGATTCATGCCTTTTACTTTATGGAGCAACTTATATATTGGAACGTTCAGATAATAGATATGCATGATATTACCAATCCTTGCAAATGAAGAAATGACGACAGGGTTATATTAACACTATATATATTATGATCTGGCAAGTAATCGAGTATTCATAGTAAAAGTATCTTTTTGACGTTTCACTAATGAGTCTAGTGTAAATATTAATCTTTTCGATTTCTGCAACTTGTATTTTGATCAAGTTATCACATATAGAAGTTGGACATAGATCCATACCTTAAGCAAGGGAGTACTTAGAGTTTTCACCAATCATTGACGACGGCTAATTGAAAAACATATTTACTCTTAATCCAACTGTCAATATTATGTCTGAATGATTATTATCACAAGAAAACTTCAGTGCAACATTTAGCCTTACATCTTAGCATAAGTAAACTAACATCGTAATTTGATTTTAAGAAATGATGAAGTGTCGTTATCCTTAAGTTGTATTTAGTTAAAAGGTTTAGCAATTATTATTTCCGCATTGGTAATTTCAACATTTAATGCTGCTTTAGAAATTTTAAATTTTATGAAATTATCGGGATGTTACAGGTATACCTTTCTCGTAAATAGTCTACATGCTCTGAAAAGGGACAACCTACCACCGGATAGACGTCCTTTCAAATACTTTTACAAGTGTGAAAGAGACAAGCTCACTTGGCGATCTTTTCTAAGCGAGGGAGTCTGAAAAGGGAAGAAAATAATACTAAGATGATACTTTACTCATCATTTTTTGAGCACGAATAAAGTAAACTAAGCTCGACACCGTTTTAGTTAGGTTTGGCAAGCATGACTCAGGCGTGAAAAGCGCTTGGAATCTTTTTCATGTTTTGGTCTAGAGCACGAAAAAGAGAAAGTAAGCTCGAAAGAAGGTTAAATACGTTAAACCACCAATGTGAACAACGTAGATGAATGTATCAAAAGTAATAAAAAAACCCTAGAAATAGACATTAGGCCATTAATAATGTGAAGAATTTGACTCAAAAATTTAAAATGTAAAAATAGGGAAAAATAACCATGTGATATGTAAAAAAGTGGTAAAAGGGAGAAAATTACCCATTGTGACTTCGATTATTTTTACATAAAGGAGTTTTTACCTTGTGGAGAGAAAATATTCAGGTGAGGATATCTGGAGATCCAGGGCACCATTTCGACTACCGTTTGAACCATGTAAATCCTCTTTCCTTGCTTTTTCTTTCTATCCATTTTTTGTTTGCATTCATTTTATTTTTTCTAGGTTTTGCAAGGCCCGAGGGCACAAATTTTGCGCCCAGGAATTTTCATGCCCTCTCTATGTCGAGAGGCGTGAAAATTCCCAAATTATCGTGACTGGGCTAGTAGCCGGGGCGTGAAAATGATCAGTTTTCGCGTCCCCAGTACTACCCAGGGCGCAAAAATTCGCAGTCATGGGGAACAAATTGCTTGCCTCTCCCTATTTGCATGAAGCTAGTTTCTCATATTTTTACCAAAGTCTCCTATGATGATTTTCAAGAGATTTCAAGTAACCCAAGTGAAAATGGTGGATTGGAAGGAAAGAGAGCATGAAGGGGATGAAAGGGAACCTCTTAATGATGTCAATACAGTAGCCGTGCTATGAGAATGTGGTCTATTGAAGTTTTTCAAGACCAGGGGTATCCGCAAGCAGGGAAAACTATTGAATAATATCATCCAGATGTGGGACTCTGACATTCAAGATTCCCGTATTGGGGAGCATATATGTTGTGGGGAAAATGCACCGATAGTTCAGGGGAGAAACTACCAACTTACGGTGATAAAGATAGACTTACAATCATTCTACAAGTACAACAAATAAATGAAGAGATTAAGGTTTAGAGATTTAGGCACCTTATTCAGAAGGTTGATCCTAGCTTTGCCTCCCTCGCTCTTCAATGCTTATCCAGTGTCGCAATGCCCAGACCTGCAAAACAACTTGATACCTTTCTCAAACACATTTGACTACATATATAAGACTGATATTCATAATAGAAGAAGACATCAGACTATAATCAAACTGTAATCAAATCTAAGACACATCAATAGGTCATATTTGGAAAGAGAAGAACGTTTGATCTTTATTAATGAATGAAAGCAAGTACATAAAGTTATTCCTTCTTTCAAGCTTGGAACTTCACGAAACCTAGATTCAAGGTCTCCTGCTTCTGTTCTCCAAGGATTCCAGCCTCTAATCAACTGTGCTAGGGTTTACCAGAAACTAAGCACAAGAGAGGGGGATGAGGGTCTCCATTCCTCCAACATAACAATATTGTAGACTTGGTCCCCTCACATGGCCCTTCTACCCTCCTTATATAGTTAGTGAAGGATAGGAAAAGAAGTTATAACCGAGTAGGAGGTTCCCCAACCAACTTAACTTCCCAAAATTTTGATATTTTGACCAAAACAAGGGTGTACGCTACTCTACAATAGACAAAGTAGCGTACATATGGAGTTGAGCGCTACTATTTCAACAGTGGAGTCATGCTCAGAAGGTTTGAGCGCTACTATTGTACACTAGAGTAGGGTACACATGCTACTATCATGCCTATGTACCAGCGCTCATGTTAAAAAATGGCCAAAAACAAACTTTTCTGCTCATTTTCAGGAGATGGTTTGGTCTGGAAAAATGTTTCCAAGGGTCATATACATAAAATGGGTCAAGAATGAGGTAATTTCAACCATTTTTAGTGTCCCAAATGATTCCTCCATCCACAAATGTCCTGTTGTGTGACTGAACTTGATCTCAAGAAGCGTTGTCATGCGACCAAGGGAAGCAAGTGTCGTCACGGACGGAGAGGTGTCATTTCAAGCTATAACATATGCCCCCTAATGTATGAGGTCAGAGGGAGTGCGGGAAACAATGGCCGAAATACATTATAAATAACAAAGAGTTGAATCATGGAGGAACGGAGAAACCAAGAATCATAGGCTCAAATGAAGTACCTGAAAGCAAAGGCAATGTCAGACAAACTTATCCTTGGGGTAACTATCCATGTTCAAATGGTGGAACATGACGTCCAAGAGGATACAATAATGATCCAAATATTGATGTATATATCATGGCCACTAAAATACAAGCATGGATCCATGAGGAACATAAGTGTAAACATAGCCACATAAATACAAGGTGGATCTATGTCAAAACTGGAGAACATAGCCATAGAGAACAAGCTGGATCTATGTCTCATCAAGAGCCAAAACGAGTGTGGCTCAGTCTTGCGCAACTTGGGCAATAACATAAATGAGGTGATGCTATCGAGGATCCCAAGGTCTTCATCCAAAAACAACCCAAGGTACAAACCTATCCATGCGAATAAATGAGTTGATGTCGAACATGGGAGGTATCGTTTGATTACCGGTCATTGATGTATACCGTTAACAAACGTGAGGGTGTCCACCAATAATGAAAATGGAACCCAAGGTACCTAGTACATTCAAGCAAGTGCGAATAAATGGTATTTTTATCGAACACTTGAAGAATCCATCAGATAGGAGACATTGATGTATTCCCATCTATCCAATAGCGACGGAAACTGCCACTAATGACTGCAATCCCCAAGGTACTAATCGAAACTCTAAACTTCATTCCCAGAGTACAATGAGTTGAAGTCGATGGGAAGAAGTCCATTGGAAGGGAGGCCTTAATGCATCCTCCATCATCCAACACGAGGGAGACTCAACATGTATGAGCTGATTTGGAGTAGGACTGAACACATGATGAAACATACTGACACCAAGGAATGGCCGACACATGAGGTCAAGGAAATTGCAGAATGGCCGACACAGGTTATATCCTTGAACAGTGAGCACGACACAAGAGTGACTTAGGCAGCTTTGAACACAAAGGGACCACGACGCAAGTATGCAATGTAGGAGACATTAACAGATTCTCCATATGATTGTAAGACTAACCAAATGGAGGAGTAAGAACTCTGAGATCAGGTTTATCCTAAGGCCAACACTAGAACCCAACTTGTTTGATAGACTCAAAACAAGTGCTTTGTTCAAGGAGATAGTTGACTTGCTTCCATCATATTGAAAGATATTTTAACATTCTTCCCTTCCCTTTCCTTTTTCATGTTTTAACGAGCTTGACAAAGAACTAAAGAATGCTCGACGGTATTTTCATATTTAAGGAGTCTGAAAAACCTAGAAGAAAACTCCATACACCTATTCATGGATTTTATATCGAGCCCGGATTGGTCTGTGCTCGGCGGTGTTTTCTTGCTTATAGAGTTGAAAAACTTAAACAGTCCTCTATCAACCATCTCGTGTATTTCACATCGAGCCCGAGTAGGTGAATGCTCGCTTGGTGTTTTCACATTTCGAGAGTCTGAAAACACTAAAGACGACTCCAAAGGTCCTTTTTCGTAAAGTTAGTCTCCTTCCCCGAAAAAGTGTAAAATGATGGAAGAAGAACTCTTCTAGCGCATACAAGAGTATACCTAGAGTATACCTTTTCCGTAAATTATCCACCAAGGCCCGGAAAAGGGGTAATTCTATACCTAAGTGGATGTCGATTCAGTTATTTTAACGAGCTCGAAAAGACAACTATGCTCGGCAAACTTTTCCTATTTAAGGAGTCTGAAAAGGGCTTAAAAGAACTCCATAGGGATCTTTTCCGTAAAGTTTTAACGAGTTCGTAAAAGTAAACTCATGACCTCCTTACTGTTTTTAATGAGCTCAAAGGAGATACGAAAATTATCATAACTTCCTTACTGTTTTTAACGAGCTTGAAGTGAAGATGAAAGAAATGCTCATAGCCTCCTTACTGTTTTTAACGAGCTCGAAGGAAAGGTGGAAGAAATGCTTGTAACCTACTTACTGTTTTTAACGAGCTCGAAGTAAAAGAAGAATGCTCGAAACCTACTTACTGTTTTTAACGAGCTCAAAGTAAAAGAAGAATGCTCGCAATCTACTTACTGTTTTTAACGAGCTCGAAGTAAAAGAAGAATGCTCGAAATGGGAGGAGACGAGTGTCAGGGACATGCAAAACTAGCTCCAAATGCATGGAACAAAGCTATGCCTAATGCAAGGAACATGAGCAAGATAAGGACACTCAGGGTATGTCTCCTCCAGGTAAAAGGTGTCAAATTGCAAAGGCAAAATGATACAGGGCTTAGCAGAAATGACATTAGAGATGGAGGCTTATATAACAAGCTAAAAGCGTGGAAGCCGGCTTCAGGCTCATTAGCGCAAGCGGGATCATAATAGATGCATAGGCAATTTGAACAAAAAGATGGGAGCCTTATCAGGGATGGCCAGAAATATATGAGGAAGAAAGATATGAGGCTTCTTCTCAAAGTCATGGTAAATCTAAAAAGGCTCCCGAGCCTATGAGAAAAACTCAGCATGGGCACCATAATGGAATAAGGGTGCTGACTAGGGTGACCCATGTTAGGTAGGCTCTGCTGTCGGACTGGTGCATGATGCATAAAGAGATGGCTAATACACCGATATCCAACAGGTTCGACCCTATGGCGAATTCAGATGGAAAAAGGTTCAAATGCAACATAATAGCGGGGAAGCCTAAACCTATATGCAAGGTTCCGAATATACCTGACATGTTTGCACAAGGTGTCAAAAAGGACCAGTAAGCAAGTATACATCCAACTAAGAATCCTGTCTCCAAGAAACATCAGTACCAAGATCATATCTAAAACATATGTAAAGAAAGACCCGATACAAGTCACTGTGGTACTTTCAACTTCACTATCATCAACAACAGGCATAAACAAGGCATAGTTTTCAAATGAAGACTCTATGGTACCCAAGCTCGAGGACTTACAATCAACAAGATCAACTTCAGGATGAAGATCAAAGTTGAAGGACATGATGGAATATGCAGAAACAAATTCATCATCACGGGAGTTGAAAATTCTAGAAGCATAATCAAACTCAGCAAGAACACCGATTTGCGGATCTATAGGAGAGTCCAAAGACTCAACAGTAGGAAGATCAGAATTTAAGGTCAAATTGGGACTGGACGTAACTGCGACTAGATCAACATCCAAATGAATGGCAGACTGTACTATGGATTCTAAGAAAACTTCATCAAAAGGAAGTATATCATCCCAGATAGAACACATATCTAAACATTCAGATGGAGGTGTCACTTGGTCAAAAGCTGGGACCAAGTCCCGAGAAGGTAAGCATGAACTCAGAGACTTCTTCTCAGTAGCAGTTGAACTCAAGGAACAATATGCCACATAAGTCCCATGTGACATAGTAGTGCCTAATGACGAGGAATCTGACTGGTTTACAGTTGGGTAATAAGGAGGATCAACGAATGCAAGCTAGTTGATAGTGACAATGCTTTCGTTATGAGGGAAATGCATCACACGAAAGAGCGTAGACACCACAGCATGCATAGCATAAATGTAATCACGCCCGAGGATTATATCAAAATCCACAGGGTCCTTTAAAACCATAAAATCAACTAAGACTGTTTTTCCACCCAAAGTAACAGGTGCCTGACAGAGGAATTCGATTGGTTCATTAGGTCTTCTATCAAAGGTCAACGACAAATTAGCAGCTGGAATAACATTAGGGAAACCCAAATATCTCCAAGCATAAGCGGATAAGATACTAACAGAAGCTCCTTCATCAACAATGCATCGATCAACCGTATGGTTCCCGATATCAACCTTTATCTGGAAAGGTGTCAAAGAAGGAAGATGAGGCTCGGCTAGACTATTCCAATCAAAGGAAACAATCCTAGGGCTTGGTAGGGGTTCACATGGCACAGATGAAGTGCCCCCTTTTTCAAGAATATCCAAACTGGTAATGCAGAAGACTTCAGTAGTAGGTGCATCAATCTCCGAAGGACTAATGGGATCGGTCGAAGATTGCATCGATTTGATCACTTCACTCTCCGAAGGAAGAGTGGGGTCGACCAAAGATTGCATTGGTTCAACCACTTTATCAACCAAAGGTTGATCTAACTATAGGGAATCTATAGACAACTTAGGAACAGAGGTTCCTTCAGACATGGACCACACTCTTCGTGCCTCTGGAATGGCAGGGCATCGGTGAGTAAGGTGATCTCCCTTACAAAGTTTACAAGGGAACTTTGGTTTTCGTCCTATAGGTTTAGACTCCTTTACAACGTCAGTACTCTCAGCATGAATAGCATTGGCTAACAGCTTTCCCCCAGCATGACTCACAGAGTCTGGTTGCTCAGAAGCATCAGACTTTTGAACTAAGGACCACACTTTTTGCACTTTTGGAAGTTTAGGGCACAAGTAAGTAAGGTGATCTCCCTCGCAAAACTTACAAGGGAAATTAAGCTTCTGTTTGTTTGGTTTGTCGACAATGTCAACTCCCTCAACATGACTTGCAGTGGCTGATCTGGTGTCTCCAGTATGACTCACAGGAACTGGTGACTTGTCATTAATATGACTAGCAGTGATCAATGGCGTGTCCTCAACATGACTGACAATGGTTGAAGACAAAATTTCAGTATGATTTTCAGTGACTAAAAGTTTTCTCCCAGCATGACCTCTAGAGGCTGGGTAGGTGCCCCCTGCATGACTTGCAGAGGAAGGGTGCTTGCCCCCAGCATGACTTGCATAGGCTGGGTTGTTGCCCCCTTGTTTTGGCATCTTCTTCCTATTCTTCCTCCGTCTATTCATTTTAGACTGCTAGCTACTAGTATTTCTACTTTAGCCACATGAGGTAGAAGGAGCAGGAGAAGATGTTATTGGCAAAGGAGGCATAGGGTTCTGATGCTCTTGATTTGAGGTGCTCACAAAAGAAGCGTCAGGAGCATGCAAGGCATTCGGAGTGGAAAACAACCAAACCGGCAGCCCTATGGTGAATCCAGGAAGATTCAAAGTAGCCATTAAGGGAGTACCAATGTTTCCAATGAATGGAACAACACAAGGATCCCCTGGAACAGGGGTACCTTGATTGGCACTCGCCGGAATGCTAGACATAGTTTCCTGCTCAAATGAGCAAGAAGTTCTCTAAGGAAAACTAAGACAAGTAGCACGAAGAGCACACCACTAAAAAAGGTCCTAGGTAAATCAAACCAGGCAAACAGATGCCTTCCGGAGAAGAGTCTGGGATGAAGAGGGCCCAGAACAGATCAACGAAGGATGAAGAACAGTTACCCGGGGTCCACAATACAATGACTAAGGGTGCAAGCACTGGAATCACCTAACCGCCCTCCCAAAGACCTGCAAGGGATTTCTTCCCACGTCTTCCCTAGGTACAACAGATATACCCTCCGCTGTCACCTGTGTATGAACCTATGGTCAGATACTAAGGATACCACCACACCGAAAACTCCTGGGGGAACAGTCGCTGGTCGAATCAGAAGGCGTGGGCAGGGTAATTGAGCTCAAAACTCAAAAGAGTCCCCAAACGTGATCCAATCCTGGTATATGCTT
Source organism: Larix kaempferi (assembly GCA_027924585.1). Lineage (NCBI taxonomy): Eukaryota > Viridiplantae > Streptophyta > Pinopsida > Pinales > Pinaceae > Larix > Larix kaempferi. The sequence goes on along the minus strand of BSBM01000526.1, from coordinate 1,493,074 downwards.
GAAACAGAAAGTAGGAGGAATATTCCCAACAATCTGATCTCACAAGACCTACTGCATAGATCCCAGGCAAGCTTTGAATGAAGTGGGTTTACCTGTGATAGTCAAACTACGATTTTTGCGTAATGTGTGATCTTGGGTGGTTTAAGGTGTTTTAAACCTAAGATCCTAACCAAGACTAGTTGGTGTAGTGTAACCTAGAAAAGAAAATGTTACTAGTACATTTTATTAGGGTTCATTTTAAAGGTTACTTGCTTACTCAAAAAGGTAGTGGGTGTGTGAGAGTGGTTATAGTAGAGATAGAGTATTGAAAATGAAATATTTACCACCAAACAAATCTTTTCTTTTCAATGCAAGTCTTAAAATTATGATCTAGAATGCATATGCAAATGCAATTTTTAATCTTTCAAATGAAAAAAAGGTAAAAATAAAGTCTAAATGTACAAAATTAAACTCAAAACCTAAGAATGTAGCTACTCAAACAAATAGGTATGCAAAAGATAACTTGTTCTTTTTTATCCAAAGCACTCTAAAATATTTTAAGCCACTTGCAAGATACTCTATTCAGAAAATGAATCAAAATTCTTTATGCTTTTCAAAGGTAAGAAGCAAAACTGAAACTACCCTACTATCAAAACAAAAGCAAAGAACTTTCAGGTTCTCTTTATTGAAACAGTAAAAGCTACCAAAAATGACTTTCAAATTCTTATTGATGTAAGCATGCTAAACATTGGGAAAAGAGTACAAAAACTTCTTTTAGACCCAAACGAAGCAAATGACCTATGAAGAAGTATGGTTTGGTAAAGTCAGGTCTGCACATGAACAATGCAAACAAGGTCTTGAACAACAGCCAAAACACTTGAGCTTTCACTACAAAAGAAAACTTAAAAGCATAAGGGAGGATAAAAAACCAATCTAAAAGAGAAATTTCACTCCAATAGATACAAACAGGGTCAAGAAGACTCAAAATGTTTCAAATCCAGTGGAAATGGGGCAAGCAGGTTCAGTCAGACTCAAATTAGGGTACAAAACACCAAACGGGTCCACAACCCCCCAACTTGGGTCAACAAGCTCCAAAACTTTCCAAACAAGCCCAAATTGATCAAACGAGGTTCAAATCATGAATGTAGGATCAGTACAAGGATGGGAGACCACTTACAGTGGTTTAACTCAGACCTAGGGTCATCCAGGACCCCAAAAAATGCAGCCACAAACCCTAGATTTGGGTCCACAACCCAAAAACTCAAAAATTTCAAACCCAGATTTTGAGCGCTACTGTGTATGAGGCATACCAGCGCTAATAGCAGGATGGGCGCTACTGTGCAGAGGAAAAGTAGCGTATGGGCGCTACTGTGTTGTACAAACAGTAGCGTACAGGTGGAAAAAGTTGGAAAAATGGGGTTAAAACCGCCACACCTGGGTCCACAAGGGTTTGCAAGGGCTGGGAAGGGTCTGTAAGAGCCAAGGAGGTTCAAACAGAGCGTACTAACTGATCTTAATCAAGAAAATGAACAAATACCATCAAACAAGATTGAAGAAATGACCTTGGATACCCCTAAGCAGTTAGGCATTCCCCAGTGGAGTCGCCATTCTGTTGTGGGGAAAATGCACCTTTAGTTCAGGGGAGAAACTACCAACTTACGGTGATAAAGATAGACTTACAATCATTCTACAAGTACAACAAATAAATGAAGAGATTAAGGTTTAGAGATGTAGGCACCTTCTTCAGAAGGTTGATCCTAGCTTTGCCTCCCTCGCTCTTCAATGCTTATCCAGTGTCGCAATGCCCAGAACTGCAAAACAACTTGATACCTTTCTCAAACACATTTGACTACATATATAAGACTGATATTCATAATAGAAGAAGACATCAGACTATAATCAAACTGTAATCAAATCTAAGACACATCAATAGGTCATATTTGGAAAGAGAAGAACATTTGATCTTTATTAATGAATGAAATCAAGTACATAAAGTTATACCTTATTTCAAGCTTGGCACTTTACGAAACCTAGATTCAAGGTCTCCTGCTTCTGTTCTCCAAGGATTCCAGCCTCTAATCAACTGTGCTAGGGTTTACCAGAAACTAAGCACAAGAGAGGGGGATGAGGGTCTCCATTCCTCCAGCATAACAATATTGTAGACTTGGTCCCCTCACATGGCCCTTCTACCCTCCTTATATAGTCAGTGAAGGATAGGAAAATAAGTTATAACCGAGTAGGAGGTTCCCCAACCAACTTAACTTCCCAAAATTTCAAGATTTTGACCAAAACAGGGGTGGACGCTACTCTACAATAGACAAAGTAGCGTACATATGGAGTTGAGTGCTACTATTTCAACAGTGGAGTCGCGCTCAGAAGGTTTGAGCGCTACTATTGTACACTAGAGTAGGGTACACACGCTACTATCATGCCTGTGTACCAGCGCTCATGTTAAAAAATGGCCAAAAACAGGATTTTCTGCTCATTTTCAGGAGATGGTTTGGTCTGGAAAAATGTTCCCAAGGGCCATATACATCAAATGGGTCAAGAATGAGGTAATTTCAACCATTTTTAGTGTCCCAAATGACTCCTCCATCCACAAATGTCATGTTGTGTGACTGAACTTGATCTCAAGAAGTGTCGTCATGCGACCAAGGGAATCATGTATGTGACGAATCATGTATGTGACCTTCAGACATGTGTTTTTAGTTTTTTAGATATATATCGTCTTTTGTTGTTTTTTAATGTGCGAAAATATCTAACATATGTACGTGCACTGCTGCAGATCACGGACCGAGGAGGCCAGCAGGATACTCACCATTACATTGAAGGGGGGTTCAGCATCAGGATGAGGAGTAAGAGGAGGAAGAGGAGGGAGGATTCCGTGACGTACAACGGAACCTCGAGGGGTTGACAATGGGTGTCCCTCCTATGAGTATACCTGAGATACCCTACCATCTCCAGAGGCACACCGTTGGAGTGTCGGAGCGCATAGTAAGGCTGCTCCGTTGTGTGGCCAGGGTAGTGGTGTGCTACCATGAGCACCGTGAACCTCGTGATTAGTGTTTTTAGGTAGTAGTATCATTAGTGGCGTGTACACGATATGTAGGCTTGAGAGCCAGTTTTTGTATGGGTTATGAACCCAATTTTTACTTTAGACACATTATGATGTTGTATGTGGCAGGAAGACACTTTTTACATGATCTATAAATATGGGCCTATCTCTACAGTTTTATCTATGATGAATTGTGTGTTTACATATGTACATGTTTCCTTTTATGATGTATGAGTTATGTATGGGCTAGATGCCAATCCAACATATAGTTAGCTAATGAATCTGCCAATGTGTTGAGTTCCCTTGATATATGTTGATATAAAATGTAATCAAATGATCGTTCAAGGAGGCATACCCTTCTGTATAAACGAAGTATTATATGATCACAAACGGTGTAAACGTGGTTAAGCTGAGACACCACGAGTTGCGAGTCCAAGTAGGTTACAAAGGAATGGATCCCAAGAGAAGAAACTTCGGTCAGAAGTCTGATGACCGCATGATACTCCGCAATGTTTTTTGTTGCGGGGCCAAGCTAATACCACCTGAAGATATCAACTCACCGGCAGGGGAATATAATACCCATGTTGCAGAAGCAAGGTTCTGGGTATGTCGATAAGCACCATTTGTGAATCCAAAGTAAGTCGAGATAAATGATGATGTGTGAGACAAAGTCCTAACATGCAAAAACCAAACCACAATCACACTATTTAAATTATATACAAGGTGTTGTACGCAGGATAGACCTATGCGTAAAATATATTTAGGTAAATCCCGTTGCAGGGTTGACCCAAAGGTATACCATCATAATGGATGAGCTCGTAAGCTCCCTTATCTAACACACGTTTAACAACATAGGGACCATACCACATGGATTCTAATTTTCCCTTACCTATCTTATCGTGCATCTGATCGTAGGTAAGGACTAGGTCACCCTCATTGAACACTCGAGGTTGAATGGATTTGTCATACTGATCTTTGACACACTTTTTGTGAGCTTCATTGGCGAGTGCGGCGTCTTAGCGATTTTCATCTAGCTTAGCCAGATATAGGAACTGTTCTTCTTCGGTGGTGGTGTTAGGTAAAATTTCTACTGCTAGCTTCAGAGATGGTATTTCACACTCAATCGGTAGGATTGTTTCCAATCCATACACTAGTTGAAATGGTGTGAACCCGACTGCGTTTTTAACCGAAGTCCTCTAGGCCCAAAGAGCTGAAAAGAGAGCTAAGTACCATTTAGATTTTTTTGTACCCACAGTGCCTTGTATCATTCCTTTCAAGACTTTGTTAATTGCCTCTACTTGACCGTTTGCTTGTGGATAGTATGGAGTTGAGTTTTCATGGCGAAAACCCAGTTTGGAACTCAGTTCTTCCATCATATGATTCCTGAAGTGGTAACCATGACCAGTTACGGTGGCCTGTGGGACTTCAAACCTAGATATAATGTGATTGAATATGAATAACATTGATGTCTTGATGTCCTCAGCGTATGTAGGAATGGCTTCATCCCATTTTGTTAACTAGTCAACGTCAACAATGACATAACTATGCCCCTTGACTGAAGTGGGCTTATAATGCATAAAATCAATACCCCATTTTGCAAAGGGGGCCGACGACAATGGCAGGATGGAGAGGATCGGGGTGTGAGCGTTTCTTAGAGTGAAAGAATTGACATGGAGGGAACTTCTTAACTGCTTCAACAGAGTCTTTGAATATTGAAGGCCAAATGTAACCCACTCGTAAGATCTTCTGGGCCATAGCCATCCCAGAAAGATGACCACCACATGCTCCAGAGTGGCAGTCATTCAAAACATGTTTGGCTTCATCGAGGGTTAAGAAACGACATAGCACGGAGTCAACACGGTGACGATACAATGTATCACTGATAATAAGATAATACTTAGCGTGGTATCGAATACGACGACGTTCATCACGGTTAATATTGGGCCGAAAACGTTGGGTCTGGAGATACAAAATGATGTATCCATACCAAGGATTGGTCGTGCCAATGAGGAATAGAGATTCATCCAAGAATGAATCAATGGGCTCAGATTGATCATTGACACAGGGCAATGCACAAATCAGCTCGACAAAGATCAAGAATTTTTTGGATTCCGCTTTGGAAAACTCCAAATCGAACACCTAAAAAAAAAAATCCAATGGGAATATTTACCCCCTAGAACTTGACGTGTTAGGATGTAGTACATCGGATTGAAGTTCTCCATGACAGTGGTTTTGAGAAGCAGAATGTAACGTCTAAATATCTGGACTAAAAAAACTGTGGTTAGAGCCAGTTTCTCCACATGTGAGTAACGTGTCTCGGAGTCAATGAGACTCTTGCTGAGATAGTACATGAAACGTTCGTGACCATTATTGTCTTCCTGAACTAGCACCATGCCAACGGTGGTAGTAGAGGCAGCGAGATATAAAATATAGTCCCGTGTATAGTTGGGGGGTTGTATCAGGGGAGCATTAGTAAATGCCTTTTTTAAGTTGTCAAAATATCGTTGTGCTTCATCATCCCAGATGAAAGGAATGTCTTTTTTGATAAGCCTCATGTAGCCCTTAGTGATCTCGACGAAGTTACAGACAAAGCGGCGTAAAATTTTTGCATGCCCTTGCAAACTATGGAGTTATGGAATATTGGAGGGGGAAGGTAAGGCTAAAATAGCCTCCACCTTCGAGGGTTCAAGGTGTATGCCATCCTTAGATATAATGAAACCTAACAATCTACCGATTTGACACAGAATACACATTTATGTGGATTCACGCGGATGGTGTGGTGGCGACATCGTGAGAATATTGCACTCAAATGATCAGGATGGTCCTCTCATGAATTAGAATGCGCGGGTAGGTCATCCAGATAAGGTTCCACAACATGCTTGATATCGTGAAATGCATATGACATGGCCCGTTGAAATTTGGCCTTGACGTTCTTGAGACCAAATGGTAGTTTGCGATATGAAAAGGTCCCCCATGGGCATATGAAAGTAGTCTTATGCTAGTCGGACGGGAGTATCTCAATCTGATTGTAGTCAGAGAATCCATCCATGAATGAAAAGATGACACTCCCAGCACAGTTGTTGATAATCTAGTCGATGAAGGGAGTTGGATAGTTGTCCTTAGGACAATCTTTGTTCAATTCTCTATAATCAACACACTCTAATAGTTCCCTATTTCTTAGCTACAGGGATAATATTAGAAACTCAATCTGTAAATGGGACAGGATATATGAAACCAACACAAAGAAGTTTTTCAACCTCTTCTTTAATAGCTGCAGTTTTACGGGAATGGATGGGTCGGAGTTTCTGCTGGACGGGTCGGGAACTAGGATTGACTTGGATTTCATGAACTACTATAGAGGGGTCTATCCCTAGCATTTCTTCATAACTCCAAGCGAAAACATCGCGGAACTCTTTGAATAAAGCAGTATAGAATTCCACCTCGGTAGGTGTACAAGTTTTTCCTAGGTGAATGTGTTCCACAATACCAGGCTTCACAGAATGTCAATAGGAATGGTTTCCATGATATTGGCTAAGTTTCCTTCGGAGAACACATCATGTGAAGAAGAGGGAAACGTATTGTTGACAATGTCCAATGAAGTGGTGGATTTTGTATCAGGATCAACCGCCTGAATCGTTGGGAAAGATTACCGATCATGGTGGGATTCCCATGGTGGTTGATCAATGCTCAATATTTCCATGATTGATTCGTCAAAAGGAAAAGTCTGTGAAAGAGAGTCTATAAAGCGTAAATATGAGTTGATTCGAGGCAGGGGGTGCCACACTATGGTGTTCAATTGTGCCGATCCAATCAAATGCTGATTGGATCACATGGTAGGTTGCTTGATTATGGTTCAGAGGCATACAGTCACCAATGATTTTGCAGTCAATGGGACTCAAAACAACTCAGGAATCATGAGATTCATGAGGTTGAATGATGCTTGAAGAGATCATATGGATTGGAAAGACGGGGGGGGGGGGGGGGATCTCTGGAAATACTCCAATGATGGAGTAGTATTTCATCAAATTGACACCAATGTACTCATAATGATGTTGAGCTTGTGTTAATAATGGGACATTATTAATAGTGTTAGAGTGGACGTCCAGAGTGCAAAAGTATAACTGATCGATGGTAACAATCTTCCCTTGATGAGGGAATTGGACCATACAAAAAAATGAGGATGCTACTGCAGTCATGTCATAAAACCAATTTCGATCGAGTAAGATGTTGTAATATAATGGAACATCCACGATTTCGACATGGATAGAGACATTTTTTCCCCCTAGTTCTACAACGAGTGATGGAATGAGTCCGTACAGATGAAAACTGCGACCGTCAAAGGCCTTTAGAGTAGTGGGAGACTTAGTTACTTCGAGAGAGCCAATATCTCTCCAACAAGGCAAAGACATGATCAATGTGGAATCACCTTCGTCCAAAATGGTACGATGGATATTGTTTCCACATATTTTGTTGTGAATCTGAAAGGCCAACTGATGAGACAGTCGTGGCTGAAAGTATTCCAAATTGAACATGATTGTATTGGAAGAGTCGGGATCAACAACTCCAAGTGTTGACAATGTGGTTTTATGTTGAGTAGGACAATGTTGTAAAACTTCGAGAGTTGACATCGCACATGGTGTTTGAGCTAAGTCCTCAAAAATATTGTAATCTTTGGCAGCTCGCGCGTTGGGATTAAATGTCTCTTTTCGAATGGTGGCCTTAGGTGGGCGCAGTACAATGTCAGCAGGTGGTCTTTCAATATGAAGAGAACCTTATGGTGGAGGTGGTGATTGAACGTCTTCCACAATATTCTTGTCTTTGGAACTCCCATTGTTATTGGGAATAGAGACAGAGTCATATGTCTTTTAATGAGTGGTTATATGAATAGTCTCGTTACTCATCATGAGGATATCACTGTGTGAAGATGTCTCTGGTTGGTTATTGTTATTTTGGTTTCCTCCTTGCGGGGGGTTGTGTGAAACCATTTGTTGTTGTTGATGTGGAAAGGGTCTGTTAAGACTGCCGGACGAGAAGATCCTTTAAGAAACTTATGGAATTCCTCTTGATAAGGGAATTCTTTTGTGTAGTGATCTTCTTGACATATGAGGTAGGGGAACTTCGCTTTCTACTTAGGTTTGTCAGCGTTGGTTTGTTGAGGTTTGGGGTTTTCCCGCCGAGTAGAAGATTTTTTGGATTTTCCTTTATTATTCTTTTTTTCCCTCCGGATTGTTGTGGGGAGGACTGGAAAGCATCCACCTCGGAGGTCTGAGCAGTAGAAGTAGTGTTTTTAGGTGTATCCTGGGTTGAAGGTGGACCAACAACGGTTTGTTGTCCACCATATTTGTTCACAGATTGGGCATTCACAGAACCAACTATACCATTAGGAGGTTCGGTAGCGGGCCTTGATGGATCATTGGTGGGGTGGGGAGCATGAGGAATTAGTTCGTATTGTGTTCCAGATTAGGAATAAACCAAATCCATATATTGTGCATGAGCGATTTTGTTTTCCTCCATGACGAGTCCGCCTATTGCAACATCCTTAGCAATGGGTGGCAGTAATGACTTGGTGAACCAATCAGCCAGTAATTGGTGCCTTGATTAATCTTCAGCGTCACTGCTACTCATGGATGTGATCGGATATATGTGTGGCAATAGATTGGCGCAACGAAGTTAAAAGGTATTTTCCAATCTCATATCGAATGGGAAGATGGAAGTGTGTCAAAAACTACATGGCGAGGGTGTTGAAGTCTCGAAAAGAGCGTTGAGGCAGCTCGATATACCATTTTTCTTCTATACCGGTCAATGTACGTTGGAAGATACTCAATCGTATCGAATCATCAATCAGTGAGTTCGAAGAACACTAGAGAGGGAATGTCATAACATGATATTTGGGGTCTTCCCCGGGTTTTTCATCGAACTTCGAAATGTCTGATGGAAATTTGGCAGGTATGGATGGCCAATGTGGTTCATTCCAAATGGGATCATTGATAAGTCTGGACAAGTTGGAGAGATATAGTGTTTCTAGAAATGGGAGTTGTCTATTCGGTTGTGGGAATGAATAGTATTGATGGGGCGTTGTGATGCCTGTCGGAACCTGCACTGCATATTGGTGCATGTTATACCCAAAAATATTACCCGCGGGGTACTGTTGGAAGTTTTGTGCATTAGGATCCATCTGGTTAACTGGTTATTGATTAGGAATCATAGGATTGATCAATTGATTCAGAATCGACTTGGATTCCGGTTGTTGAACATACTGCTGAGTGGGAATGAATGATGTAGACACCTGGGGTTGTTGAGTCCAGGGAATGTTCCCAAATCCTTGGTTGGGTGGATTTCCCATACCTTGACTAGGGGAGGTGTCGAATAGAATGGAGCCCATGGATTATTTATGTCTCTCTGATTAAGAGACGGGGTTTGAGGAGGTGGGTTCCATTGAGTATTCAAGGAATCGGAATAAGGTATTCTAGAGTTCAATTTAGGGGGAAAGTAGGCCTGATGTTGGTTAGGTTTCCCCTTGGATTGGTTCTAGTTTCCAAATATTTAATGACCCCCAGTAGGTGGGACTTGTGTCCCCCAAGAAGGAATTGGGCCTGACGAAGTAAATTGGATGTTGGTCCCACTTGGGGTACTAACAAAAGGTTTTCCACCGCCAGGTTGGTTCTGTGGTCCCCACAGAGTAGATGATGCTGATGGAGGAGGTTGGTGATGGGGAACACTCGGGGAACCATCAAATGGTTGTCCTCCAAATAGTGAGGTGTGTTGTCCCCACATGGTAGATGGTCCAGATGGAGGGGGTTGGTTACTCGTTTTGCTTGTGTTTCCAATAAACGGTTGTCCTCCAGAAATATTGTAAATTGCGGCTGAAGATTGACCTCCGGTCACAGTGGATGTTCGAACAGTGGGAATAGACATTCTTCCAACGGAAACATTAGAATAGTTTGGTTGTGCAGGTTTGCTGACTGCACGAGTAGGTCCAACTTGTGAAAATAGTGGTGCACTAGTTCCAGATGGTAAAGGCGACGACGAGAAAGTAGGGTTTGTTCACATAGTAGGAATGTTACCCAAAGAAGTGCCAAAAATGTCTTCTGGAAATAGATGTGGGAAAGGCAGGAGAGGACATTCAGGCATCAATTGCATGAGTATGGAAAGAGTGTGGAAATCGTCAAGGGCTTGGCCCAGAGTTGTGTTCCATAATGAGGAGGCTGGATCGAAAACGTTTGTCTCTGAAACATCAGGGAGATTGTGTGGATGGGTCTAGTCTGTGGGTCCTGACTGACCTACATATGACTCGCCGTAAGTAGTATCACGGGATGAAGATCAGGGCATTTGGGAATCAAGATAGATTATCGCTTGATAAGCGGTCGTAGGTGAGTATCGCGAGGTTGAAGCCATTATTTGAGCAACTTGACGTCTAAATCATTCCGATGCCACTTGTTCGTTGGCTAGAGTGACCATTTATGCTCATATAGATGCCATAATGTCTTGGGCTGTAGGGAGATCAAGAGAGGGAATTCTGAATGATCTATTGCTTGAAGATCCAACTTCGTAGCTACGTATAATTGGGGATGAATTTATAATAGGTGGGGTTTCCCACTGTATAAGGGCTTGGTTAAAGTTCATAGTGAAATGAAATGTCGAAGGGGGTACTGGGTCGGATGCCTCAATAACTTTGACATGTCCTTTAGGGATATCAAATGATGATGGCATCACAAGAGTGGTGCTAGTCTCCGGAAGGATGATAATTTCCATTAGAATAGTGGTTTGAAGTGAGACACTAACTTTAGGAGCTAAAGTAGTTTCCACTGTGGTGCTGACTTCTGGTGCAGTAGTGGATTGTGGTACTGCACTAGTCTTAGTTATCGTACTAAGTTCTGGAATAGTACTAGTCTCTGGTACTGTGCTATGTGTTGGGGGTACCGTAGTAGCTGTTGGTGTCATACTAGTTGATGGTGGAACGGTCACCTGACCAGCTGGTCTGCTAGTAGGGGGTGTGGGTATGCGTGAAGATGAGGGTCGACTGACTGGAGGTACTTTCTAGGGACTCTTCCCTTGTTGTCTACATGATTTCCGTTGGTCTTCCATGGAACTAAATTAAGTGTTCTGGGGAAATTCTTGTGAAAAGAACTCAAAAACCTTGGGGAAACCGAGTGTGCACAAGGGGAGCTAGGAAAAGAAAAGGCGCCAGGCCAAAAGAGCGATCTCAAAAAACTTGACTTGGACTGATGTCACAGTAAGCAAGCTATAAAAAAATAGCCAAAATTCCAACAAGAAGCACTAATAAAATAAAAGACCCTATAAAAGGTGAAATAACAGGCAAACTTCTTATCTAGGATATGGAGACCTCAACAGATCGTATCCATCGTAAGGTGATGAAATCCAAGTCAAACAATATGAAACGAGAGACCAAAGTGGAAGGATATCCCTCTACCGAAAGGGATCCTAGGTAAAATATCCCTAGAAGAAAAGCCACTAAGCTACCTCATTCATTACACGTCCGAGAAGGTTAACTGGAGCTTCTACCTTTGAGCCCTCATAAACCGGTATGGAGGCCGAAAACTACAAGGAAGACAACGGATTGATGTCCTTAGGTACTAGGTGGAGTGCGACATTCCACAAAGTCTGTCCGGAACCAGTCCTTGCTGCTTACCCCCGTCGAACGGGAGCCCCTCTCAACAAATTGGTTGATAACCATGTCAATAAATATGAGAGGATTTTAGTACCATAAAGGAAAACAACTATGTTTCAAATGTGAAGTGATAGGGGGGAATTATTTGGATTCCTATCCTCGATGTCATACCTAACTAACAAATTATTTTGTATCCTCAAATGAGGTTAAAATGTGTTGAGTTAGGGTATAAATTTTAATAGTTGGTTGTCTTACTCAAGCATGTAACAAAAGTGCAACTCAATGATGTTGTGAATCGACTCAAACCATGCAATGCGAATGAATCAATGCGCTTTTCTTTTCGATGAATGACTAGCTACAACGAAGAGAGATTTATTCTATCCCAAAATGAAATAATCACAAGCACAAAATCTCAAAGATAAAAACCATGCATATTTGTATTTTTCCTTTTATGCCAAACTACAGCTACTCTTTCGAAAACAAATGAATCCAACAATTTTTCTTTTTCTACTTCTAATGAGTACAAATGTATGACAAGTGAAGGAAAGGTGTCTTCTAATTGCAACAGATATTGTGATCTTTAAGCGAAGGAGAGAAAAAAGAGTTTGAAATTTTTCTAAGCCAATTATATGAATTGAAATGCAAAGAAACTTTTTCAAGTAATAAGAATTTTCAATACTTATTTCAATGATTCAAAAATGAGTTTAACAGATCTGCCTTGAATTTTCAGTAAAAATTACTTTTTGCAATCAAATGTTAAGAAGGAAAATGACCTAGGTTCTTGTCACCTTAGCTCATGAAAACCAAACCAAATGAAAATTCAATGAACAAACCAAATTATGCTTCAAAATTGCTTGTACATATCAGAGTGAATATGGAAATCCAATGCAGAAGTGTAAAAAGGTTGTAACGGTGTAGTGAGTGATTGAAACAGTTCCCTAACTTCCAATGTACTTAAGCTTCTACCAATGCACTCAAGAATCCAAGCAAAGGCCTAAAAGAGGTTCAGAAATCAAATGTAGAATGATGCAGGGGTTAACCTGGGGTCACACAAGTCTGATCAATGCCAGAGAGATGGAATCAGTCCAGAAGATCAAAAACCAAAAAGTAAGCAAGCAAAAAACCAAATTTTATGCACACATAGGGAATTTTCGCAGGGTCTAAGGTAACCCAGATGCAAAATCTGAGGATTTTCGCGGTCTAGTACACTACTGGGGCGCAAAAAATTTGGAATTTTCGCACATGTAAGTATGTAGGAGCACGAAATTTCTCTGTGAGAGAGTAAGGGCGCAATTTTTGAATTTTGTTTTTATCTTTTCTTGGGTTTGTAGACCCAAAGAGAAAAAAGTAAATTACCAAACTGATATCAGAGGTCAGAAAGTTAAAAATATGCAAAGGAAAGGAATCAAATGGCAAGAAGACCAAGGTTTCAAAACCAAATGAAAACTAGATCTAATCTAGCGGAGTCAGCAATTTTTGTAGTAGTAAATCCGTCCTACGTATAGTTAGATTTTTCCTTTAGATTAAACTAAGACTAAATAAGCCTAACCTAAGACAACTAATAAACAAATTCTACCTTAAGATCCTAGATCTAACAATGCATACAAATATTGAATGTATTCAAAGAGGAAGAACTGATGTAACTCACCTTCAACGAGATGTTTGTCTTGCTTCTAGCTCTTGTCTTGGATCTCTCAAGCAGAACCTGTTAATCAAGCAAACAACAATCCAAGCAAATCTCCAAATACCTTGTATACTAGTTCAGATCTAAATCAAATTAGAAACACTCCATGTAAATGACTGAAGCATGACATGTGAAATGGGAAAATAAGACAAGATATTATTAATGGAAACTAGGAGAAACTTACAAAGTGATCCATTGATGTCCAACCAAACCTTCAGCTCCAAAGCCTCCTTCCTTGCTACCTCTGCAAAAATCCTAAGACCATAGGATTGATGCCTCAAATGCTCTCCCCCTAGCTTATGGATGCCATCCTTCTTATAGGGTTTGGAAATCCAACCACTAGGAGATAATAATGGATCTCAAGGATTAGAAGGTGGATCGAGTTGACTCACAGCAAGGAAGAAGGAAGAGATGGCATCCGAGATGAATCATCATCCCTAAACTTCCTCCATTGAATCCAAGATCCCAACCTTCAAGGAGTAAGGTGGTTGAGGGGATTTTCATGCCCCCAACACTGATCAAAACATGATGAAGGTGTAATTTTTTGTGTTCCAGCAAGTATGCAAGACGCAAAAAAGAGTATTTTTCACGCCTTGCACCACTAGCAGGGCGCGGAAATTCTTGCAAAGTGGGAAAATGAAGTGGCAATCCTATCTGATGATGTGGCACTAGGATTAAGCAAGTTGGATTTGGCTCTAAGGTTTCCAAGGAAGGCCAAAGAGGGGACCAACTAGGTAAGAGAAGGTTCTGGCATGCATTAGGAGAAAACGTCGTTAGGTTTCACATGGGGATAAACCATGATGAGGTGAAATGACACTCAAAGTGGAACTTTGGAGTATAACAACTATCTGTGAGGTCATTAGGCGCAACAACACAAAGAATCATAACAATAAAATCCATAGGAATGAATACTTCCTACCCATATAACAACCTAAATGGAATCTACTGTGCCAATCTCTTGGATGTCATTCTATAATCCCATAACACTGTTGGAATCCTCAAATCCTAGTCATCTATATTCATGTTGCAAATCCTTGTCAACACATTTTCTAAGATTTTATTGAATGCTTCCACTGTTCCATTTGCTTGAGGGTGATAGGTGGTGCGCTTCTGGTGTTAGATATGAAATTATTTTGTAATTTCCCAAGGACCCAAACTAGTCCCAAGGCCCTATGAGCTTAAGAAAAATGAGGCTTTTTAAATTAAATGCACAGCGGAATTCTTTAAGAAAAATTAAAAGAATTACAAATTGTGAAATTTCAATCTTGCGACACTTAGATTTTTGGCAGAATGGGTACTTGTAAAGTAATAATCGGATCCTAATAAAATTTAAAATTTATCTATGAATTCAAAACCTTTCATCCAACTTTAAACTCGGAAAGTCATTAAGATTCAACATCTAAACAAGCATTCTGCAACATTTTTCACTATGACTAGATTCAATAAACTTAAGCAATTCTTGGAGTGCAAGTCTTGGACTGTTAATACAACATAAGAAAAACATATAGGGATGATATCTAAGCCTTCATATCATATTAGACATGTCTTATTAACACAGTAAAATTTTCATTTGCTACAACTACCACATCTTGCAGAAAAGAGACTTGTCAACTATGTTTCCTTCTTTCTATCAGTTCAATAATTTAGCAGATGATTAATGACCCATTATTTCAGATTTCTAAAAATAATTTATATGACATATCATACCTCATCAGATCTAAAGGAGCAACAATAATCATAATTGAAACTATCTCTATTCATCAACAAAAATCAGAATTTAACTAGTAAACCAAAATCTTCTTTCAAAGAATATCAATGTAAATCAAATAAGTGGACCATCAAGGCCATGGATTGAAATGCAGGGTTGTTATCCTATTAACATATGTAATACATATCCAAAATGTAATATACCCAATGTCTAATATGGGGATATTAACTAAACCCCTGACGCAAGGCGGGTTGGCCAGACCTTCTTGCTTAACAATAACACACGAAGAAAACACACAGGGCGCTCACAAAGACAATATGTGAACTGGAAATGCCGAGAAGTTGGTTTCTTATATTACTTGAATAATTACAAGTTACATGCAGTCTATTAAACATGTCGGCCTCACCCTGTTACAATACACAGAAATAATGGTTCTATTTGCAGTGTATTTCTCCTCACTGTGTGTGATCCTCTCCTCCTCTCAGTATTCTGTGGAATGCAAGAATGAATGAGCCATGAGCGATGAGCAATCCCTTCCTTTCTGCCTTCGCACTGCTCTTCTACCCTTCTCTGCTGCTCCTCCCAAGGCCACTCTTCCTCGGTCCTCCAAATCTTCCCTGATCCTGTAAACCTGTAGTTGTCAATGCCCTCTGTCGTGTTGCACAACCTCTGCTTGTGGTGACATCTGTCATGATCCCAACCACCTTCAATAACTGCTCATAACTTCCTTAGCAACCCTGAACGGCTACCAAGTACTACGCTTGAATTTTAAGCTACCCTAACTCTACTACAGTAGTTGGTCCCATCACTGACCTCGACCATACTATCTTATGTCATCCTTCAACTTATTCCATTGGCTTTACTCTGCTTGTGTGACTGCCAGTCCGCCACTTCCTCCACGCTTGGATTCTGCCGCAAACCTGTTGGAGACGTCGTTCGACCACATGTCGAACTTTGAAGCCTTCTGCTGCTTCCTATCGTCTGTCGACCTCCTATCAACAACTTCTACTCTACTTCGTGTCTTTGAATTGATAGTATTCCCTTCCACATCAGTGGTCGTCGGCACTCCCTCTGGTCAGATTCTTCGCGTCAATCACCTTCGACTTGCCCTCTTATGGTCATTCGGTACTCCGTTGACCCAACCATACTCTTACTTGTTGACCCGCAGTCATCCCACCATGTCGATCCTCTGTTCGACACTTCTTCCGTGAGTTCAACCTCCATCATTTCTCCTTTAGTCCCACTGGTATGACGACTGGACGTCACTTCCTTCTGCTTATGTGTTCGAAGCTTTCCTCTTGTTGATCTTCTCCTGCATCGAACCAGCTCTGTGACTTGCCCATCGATCCCTCTGATCCCTCTTAGCCTTCGTCGTCTTTATCCTTCAACCACTCTGATGTAGTCGGCTTCCTTTGCGTCAACATCAACACCCACTCGTCTAGTCCTCCAACTATCCTCAACTCTATCTCAACTTGGACTTTCAATCGAAGTCTGCTCTTGGTCATTCATTGACCCCTTGTACCAACTATCCTTTTCTCCTATCAGAAGGAATCCAACCTCTGTGAGTGACTCACGATGTCACTCTCTTTGAACTCCACCCTAACCAATCCTCAATGAATGTATGTTGTCGACTGCTCTTCTCAGTCTTCCAACCGGATCCGCCGGTCGCTGCCAACTCTCGACTGATTCATTTTTCTTGGTTGATATCACCTCCGACCCTTTCCATCACCTTGTCTGAGTGTCGGCCATCGACCCCAGTGGTCGGAAACCCCACAAATTACTACCTTCTGTCGACTATTTCCCTTCGTCCTAGAGGTCATCGACTGTCCTCTCAGTGTTCCTTCTCACTCATGTCCGACTATTTCCCTTGGGCTTGGATGCCCCTGCATCAACCCCTAACTCAAGAAATCTAAATTTCTCAAAGTAGATGTTTTTCATCCAAACAAGGCACAAAGAGACTGCTTGATTCCAACTGGATCCTAATACCTCTAGACCTATTCCAATTATTCAAGGAGGGATGTTAGGGTATGCTACAAAATAAGTACATCATACAACATCCTTAGACAGACACCTAGCTTCAACAGTTGCACATTTTATGGGTGCAACGCCTGGATAGACTCCTTTAGCTAAACCAAAGGCTTCAAGGCAATAGCTCCAAGACTTATGTAGAACCCAATGGCTTCTAGTGCAGAACTAGAAGTGGTTGGTCTATCATGCAAGCTATGAAAAAAATTAAGTTACATACTATACATCATATACTCATATAAATAGATTTAAAAAAAGGTTTCTTAGATCCATTAGACATAATGCAAACAATGAGTCATTCCATTAATATTTAACTAGCTTGAGTGTGCAAGATTTATTAAAGAGAATAACATATCATATCTAAATATTTCCGTTACAAATAAGAAATAACAACCTCTAGGGATGGAATCCATCATGAAAGATAATTTATTACATAAATATTTACTTAATAATCTTGACATGAAGAGCAACTGAAATCGACAGAGCAACGTTCCACCCAGCCATTGGATCTGTCAAGCCAGATATTACTTTGAAATTCCACCCCCAAGCTGAGGCCATGAATTCCATAGGAAGGCACTCTAATCACTTCCCAAACTCTTTTTCTGAGATGATATATTCACAATGATTACCCCAACCTTCTACTTCCTGTCCATTTCTGCATTACCTATGGGAAGATGGCCTAACTTGCCATACCCATTTCATGGATTCTTGTGCATGAAAACCTGGACTAGTGGGGCCAAAAGAAGGGGAGAAGAAGCATGAACAATCTAGACTAAATCTCTACTTTCCTATCTGTTTCTGTGCTGCATATGGAAAGATAGCCTAACTCACCATACCCATTTCCTGACATCCTGTGTAATAAAATATGGACTAGTAGGGAGAAAAGAAGGGGATAAGAAGCATGAATAATCCAGACTAACTCTATGTATTAGATAATCAAAATATACTATGGAAAGATCTCAGTCTATCCTCCTTCCCACAATTAGATAGCTCTTGGTTCTATAAACTAGAGAGCAATTTGAATCCTCTTGGTAAGGCACCTGCAACAAACACTGCCTCTCATTTACATAATGGGAACTACAAAAAATTCTCAAGAGTCTCCATACTCTTGATGGTTGTCCCTCACCCCAAACATGGCTCCCAAACCAAAAGCTAAAACTCGACAATGATAGAGAGAGCTCTCCAACCCCTAGCCAAAGGAGAGAGAGAACAAATTCGAATCTTAGCGAAAGGAGGCAATTCAAATTCCTCTTTCCCAATTCGAATTCATGAGAGAGAGTGGTTACTAAATCAAGTGGGACAACCCAAATTCATGAAGAGGGAGTTACTAAGAGAGTAAAGAACGGAGTTACTAAGAAAAAAATCAAGGAAAAATCCCAGAAAAGCAGGGAGGGCGCACTTGCTCATTAATGAAGGAAACAATTGAGGAGAAAAATCCAAGAAAATCAAAGAGGGTGCACTTGTGCTTTGTGGAGGAAAAAATCAAGGAGTGGAAGCACAAATCAAGGATATGGAAGCACAAATCTAGCTCACAATCCCCATAACCTAGGAGGAGGGTTCCTTAGCTCATAAATTAGCCAAATAAAGCTCAAATTTAATCAAAATACTAAAAACATAATGCATTATGGTCTAGCAAACGAATATGAGAGAAAATAATAATAATGCACTAGGAAAATAACATTCTCGACACCCACCAAATTATTGGTTGTGGAGTCTGATCTTCATGATTCAGAGATGTTGTTGTTTCAAACATGTTTGTACCCCCAGTTTTATGTGATGTGCAGGTAGACAATACACTCATCCCAGTGGGGAGGTGTGAGGGGGCATCGCCCCCCCACGAGGTTCTGAGAGGGATGGTATTTATGGGCCCATGGTATTGGGTAGCCCGTGGTATTTTCCCATGGTAATTCCCCTTTAAAAGGAAGACATTGTAATATGGATGTGTAATGTATTGTAGCATTGTAAATATCTCTATGATTGTGTAAGAGAGACTATGAGAGAGTGAAGAGAAAATTGTGGTGGATGTGTTGCGGGTTGTATCCCTTCATTTTGCTGGATGGTATAATAATAAGGAATGACAATTTGTGTGTGGACATAACCTATCTTGAGTGAACCATGTTATATTGGTGTCTCTCTTGTATTGTGTTTATGTGATTTATATTTGCATTTTGTTTATTGTTATTGCTCTGTGATCCTGTTTTTCTAACAATTGGTATCAGAGCCAAATTTATATTTGGCAGATAAACTCGTAGGAAAGAAGGGTTCCTGGTTCGAGTGGAAGAAATGGCGGAAGAA
This sequence comes from Larix kaempferi, assembly GCA_027924585.1. Taxonomy (NCBI): domain Eukaryota; kingdom Viridiplantae; phylum Streptophyta; class Pinopsida; order Pinales; family Pinaceae; genus Larix; species Larix kaempferi. The sequence continues at coordinate 1,473,699 of BSBM01000526.1, read as the reverse complement.
GGAATTTTAAGGTCGAGAAATTTAACGGCCAAAAATACCAGTTATGGAAGATGAAAATGGAGGACTATCTGTATCAGAAGGATCTATTCCTACCATTGGGAGGAAAAGCAAAAAACTTATGTGACTATGAAGGATGAAGAATGGGATGTTCTTGACAGAAAGGAACTGGGAACAATATGGTTGTGCCTGGATTCGTAGATGGATTTCAATATCTCAAAAGAAAATACAATAGAGGGTCTAATGAGCACATTAGGTAAGCTGTATGAAAAAACCCTTAGCCTCCAACAAGGTATTTATAATGAAGCGTTTATTTAATATGAAGATGTCAAAAGTTGGATCTGTTTTCCGATCATTTAAATAAATTTAATACGATTACAAATAAGCTAAGTTATATAAATGTGAACTTTGATGATGAGGTTAGGGCTATTCTAATATTGTGTTCATTGCCAGAAAGCTGTAATGGCTGTAAGTAACTCTGTCTTTGGTTCAAACACTTTGAAATTTGATGATGTTTGTTGGTGTTATTCATAGCGAGGAAATGCGAAGGAAAAGCACAGGTGAGACATCAGGTAATGCGTTGACCATGGAGAGTAGGGGAAGACAAAGGGAGAGAGGAAATATCCTAGGTAATCGTACCAAATCTAGGAAGGGAAGATCCAAGTCCAGACTTGGAAAATAGAGTGATATAACTGTGGAAAGAAAGGACATCTGAAGAAAGATTGCAAATATCTAAAGAAGAAAGGAGATGGACAACATGAGACTACTCACGAAGCAAATGTAGCAAGTGATGTGTTACAAGATGCTTTGATTTTTGCATTAGATAATACTAGTGATTACTGGGTAGTATATTCAGGGGCTTCATGTCATGCTACACCCCATAAGAAATTTCCTTATGATTATGTTCAAGGTGATTTTGTAAATGTTTTATTGGGTGATGATGATCCATGTAAAATTGTTGGAATGGGTAAGGTACGGACAAATTTAAAGAATGGAGGTGAATGGGTTCTAAAAGATGTAATTCATATTCCTGCTATGAAAATAAATATGATCTCAACAGGGCTGTTGGGAAATGGTGGTTGTTTATTTATGTTTGGAGAAACTTGGTGGAAGATCACTAAAGGATCAATGGTGATAGCAAAAGGAGACAAGATAGGTACGTTGTATTTATGTCCTCATAATACTAACCGATCTATCTCTTTAGCTTCAACAGGAACATATACAACATTGTTGCATCATAGGATTCGCCACATGAGTGAGAAGGGGATGAAAATTCTCCACTCAAGGAAGTTGTTTCCAGATCTGAAGCAGGTAAGTTTGGAATTCTGTGAGAACTGTGTTTATGGAAAACATAAGAGAGACAGATTTCCCAGGGTTGGGAAACAGAAGAAGAGTGAAAAGTTAGAGTTTGTGCATACAGATGTATGGGGAATGACTCAGGTACAATCTCTGGGTGGCTCTCATTATTATGTTACATTTATTGATGATGCAATTAGAAAAACTTGGGTTTATTGCATTAGACATAAATCTAATGTGTTTCTACTTTTAAGAAATGGAAAGATCTGGTTGGGAATGAGATAAGAAAAATGTTGAAGTGTCTCAAATTTGATAATGGAGTTGAATACTATGGCAAGGAGTTTGATAGTTATTTTTCCTACCATGGGATTCATAGAGAGAAGACAGTCCCAAGAAAACCACAAGAAAATGGTGTGTCAGAAAGGATGAATAGGACGATCATGGAGCATGCAAGGTGTATGATATTGCATGCAGGGTTTCCCTTAGAGTTTTGGGCAGATGTTGTAGATATTGTTGTTTACTTAATACACAAAGGGCCTTCAAGCGCTTTGGATGGTGGTATTCTAGAGAAGGCATGGACAAGTAAAAAGGTAAACTACTCATTTCTGATAACTTTTGGTTGTGAATAATTTGTCCATATTGATAAAGAAAATAGAACAAATCTTGAGGCTAAATCCAAGAAATGCACCTTTATTGGATATGGGGTTGATGCTTTTGGTTATCGCTTATGGAATTATGAAAATAAAAAAATCATTAGAAGTAGAGATGTTGTATTCAATGAAAAATTCATGTGTAAAGATCATTTGCAGGGAAAGAAATAGGAAAATGAAAACACAAAGTACACATTGCTTGATGAAATCAAAGAAAATGAAGTTCCAAAGGTGCCGAAAAATCAAGAATAATAGTAGGTACCTAAACCTCATGCAAGTGTTAGAAGATATACTAGGTCAAGTAGACCCCCTGAATGATACTCTCCTTCAATTTATTATTTATTGATGACTGACTCTGGTGAACCAGAATGTTATGAAGAAGCAATGCAGGTGGAAACTAGAAAGAAGTGGGAGAAAGGCATGAATGAGGAGATGGACTCATTGGTAAGAAACCAGACTTGAGATTTGGTTCAATTGCATGCTGGTAAAATAACATTGTAGAATAAATGGGTTTACAGGTTGAAGGAAGAATATGGAGGAAAGAAGCGATACAAGGCCATACTTGTTGTAAAGGGGTTTGCACAGAAGAAAGGTATATATTTTGATGAAATATTTTCTCCTGTTGTTAAAATGACTTCAATTAAAACTATTTTAAGTCTAGTGGCAATATAATATTTTAATCTTGAATAGTTAGATGTAAAAACAACCTTTCTCCATGGGGATTTGGAGGAAGATATTTCTATGCAGCAGGAACAGGGGTATGAGGTCAAAGGGAAGGGGAATTTAGTATGCAGGTTGAAGAAGAGATTGTATGGTGTGAAGCAAGATCCAAGGTACTGGTATTTGAAATTTGACAGGTTTATGACAGAGCAAGGCTATAGTAGATGTCATTTTGGCCACTATGTTTATTTCAAGAGGCTAGATGATGGAAGATATATTATCTTGTTATTGTATGTGGATGTCATGCTTTTTGCGGGGTCTAGCATGTATGATATAAATGTGCTCAAAAGGAAGTTAGCTAATTCATTTGCAATGTAGGATTTGGGTGCTGCAAAGCAAATCCTTGGTATGAGAATAAAAAGAGATAGAAAAAATCGCAAATTGACATTATCTCAGGGTGAGTACATACAAAAGGTCTTGGTGAGGTTTAGAATGCATAATGCAAAACTAGTTAGTACACCTTTGGTTATCCATTTCAATATAAGTAAAGAGATGTGTCCCAAGACACAAGAATAAATAGATTACATGTCCAGGGTTCCCTATAATTTCATCAATAGTTCACAACTTGATGTATGTCATGGTGTGAACAAGACCAAATATTGCACATCCAGTGGGATTTGTTAGCAAGTATATGAACAATATAGGTAAAGAACATTGGAAGGAAGTACAATGGATTCTCAGGTATTTGAGAGGTACTACCACTGATGCATTATGTTTTGGAGGTTCAGACATTGTTCTATAGGAATATGTTGATGCAAATATGGTAGGTGTTAAAGATAGAAAGAGAAGCACCACATGGTATGTATTTACTATAGGTGGAACAACAGTAAGTTGTATTTCAAAACTGCAAAATGTTGTTTCACTTTAAACAATGGAAGCAGAGTACGTTGCTGCTACAGAGGCTAGTAAAGAGATGATTTGGTTATAGAGGTTTATGGAGAACTTAGGTAAGAAGCAAGAGAATAGTAGGTTGTACAGTGATAGCCAAAGTGACATTCACATTTCAAAGAACTCATCCTTTCATTCTAAGACTAAACATATACAACTCAAGTATTATTTCATATGGTCTGTTCTAGAAGATGAACTTTTCAAGCTCGAAAAGATACACACTAGCTAGAATCCTGCAGACATGTTGACAAAGGTAGTAACCAAATAGAAAATCAGTTTTCGATCGGTTTCAATTGGCCTTCAAGCATGAAAGTGAAGATGCAAAATTTTCCAGGTCCAAGGTTCAGATCATAGTCCAACAAGTGCAGCAACGGTGGAGATGCTGTGATCAACATCCAAGTGGGAGATTGTTGGCTTTGGAGCCTGATCTTCATGATTTAGAGATGTTTTTGTTTCAGTTGTGTTTGTACCCCAATTTATATGATTTGCAGGTGGAATGTACACTCATCCTAGTGGTCCCCTGGTGGGGGTTCGGGGGTGAATCCCTCGAAAGAAAATTTTGGGTTTTTTGTTGGCCAACAGTTTACGTGCCCATGGTATTGGGTAGCTTGTTGTATTTTCCCATGGTAATTCCCCTTTAAAAGGAAGACATTGTAATACGGTTTTGTAATGTATTTAAGCATTGTAAAGATCTCTATGATTGTGTAAAAGAGACCGTGAGAGAGTGAAGAGGAAATTGCAGCGGATGTGTTGCCGGTTGTATCCATTCATTTTGTTGGATGGTATAATAATAAGGACTGGATATTTTTATGTGGACGTATCCCATCTTGGGTGAACCATGTTATATTGGTGTCTCTTTTGTATTTTTTTATGTGATTTATATTTGCATCTTGTTTATTTTTATTGCTCTGCTATCCTGTTTTTCTAACACAAATCTCCAAGGAGGTGCACTAATGAATGCGGGTCCATCAAACCATGAAATAATCCCAATAGTAACTCCACATACCACAATAAATAGAATTAGAATCCTATGAGTAGTGTTAGGGTGAGCATCAACTCCTTATCCCCAACTCCCTTACATGTGGAACCATGCCCCCCCATGTTATTTTAGTTGCCTCTGTCGATCCAATTTATTTAATTAATTAATAAAAATAAAAATAATATCAAATAATGGTCCTGGAATGTATTGCCTTGATGTCTAAATCATATGTCTAGGGGCTTAACATATGTGGCATTACATCTTCAGTTAACGCTACAATTTTTCTTATTCAAAAAATAGTTCCCCTGATCACTCATCAAAATCCTTGGACACCCAAACCTTGTTACCACATTCTCAAATAGAAACTACGCAACTATTTGTCTATTGCAATATTTCACTGGTTCTGCTTCATCCCACCTAGTTAAGTATTCTATCATGGTAATGATGTATCTTTCTCCTGACCGCTTTGTAGGAGGATTTATTGGCCCAACAAAGTCCACTGTCCACTTATCAAATGGTTGTAATGTTACTTGAGGAATCAAGGGAATATCATCCCTCCTTTATGGTTTCCCCACCCACTAGAAGACGTCGCATGTCTAATAGTATTCCTTGGCATCCTTGTGTAGAGTAGGTCACCAAATACCTGCGTGCAAAATGTTCTGCATAGTCGTCTTCCTCACATAATGGCCTCCTACAACTCCTTTATGGGCCTCTTTCAAAATCATAGGCCTTTCGTGTTCTAGTATACATCATCACAAAATCACATTTGCACCCATATTGTACAAATTCCCTACAATCAACCGATAATATGTTGCCTTCACCACTAGTTACTTCTTCTACCTAACCTTGTACTTAGCTGGAGGTAATCTGGTACTTAAAAAATGGGCAATTTATACAAAATAGTCATCGACCATGTCAACTGCAAACAAGTGCGCATCTAGTAAACTATCATTTGAGTTCCCTGTATCCTCTCTCATCTCTATGCACGACAAGTGGTCCAGTCCTGAGTTCAATTTCCCATGTTTCATTGCAGTAATCATATTCTTGAAAGAGAAGTAACCATCTGTATACATTCCTCCCCAACAATGGCTTGTTGACCAGGTATCTCAGTGCAGAATGGTCATTGTACATCTTAAATCATGAGCCCAAGAAATAATGTATGAACTTTTGTAGCGTGTACACCATTGTCAATCCCTCAGGCTTTGTAGTGGTATAGTTATTTTATGCAATTGACAGCTTCCTTCTTGCAAACTCAATGGAGCGATCCAACTCTCCTTCCCTGGGTTGTGCTAACACTGCACCCAATACTATGGATGATGCATCGACATGAACATGGAACTCCTTTTAATCCGAAAATATGAATATTGGCACAATCACCATTTTCTGCTTCAACATATCCAAGCTTTGTTGACACTACTCACTCCATTGGAACTTAGCATCTTTCTTCAACAACTTCTCGAGTGGGGTTGTGATCTATGCATATCCCTTAATAAAATTTCTATAGTACCCTGTGTGCCCCACTACAACGCGCAACTAATGCACCATCGTAGGTGGTGGTAAGTCCACAATTACTACAATCTTCGTCAAATCCACCAATAGTCCTTGCCTGCAAACTACACGCCCCCTAAAAAATACACTTTTTCACGTTTAACAAGATCTGATATTGTATACACCTATCCAACATCAGTCATATAAATTCTATATGATTTTTCAACAAAGTGAACACTATCTAGCCATCTAGATACACCTCTAAAAATTAAGGATAAACTCTCTGAAGGCTGCGACAACCACCATAGAAAATATTGTGGGTGCATTCTTCAAACCAAATGGCATGTTTGTATACTAGTAACACCCCCACTATGTCACCAAATTCATCTTATGCCTATCCTCATTTGCGATCTTTATCCAATGATGCCCCAAAAATCCATCAGTGAAGGGATAAGCTTCTTCTCCACCCACATTCTCCAGTACCTCATTTGTAAATGGTGTAGGAAATGGATCATGGAGACATGCATCATTTAGTTTGGGAAGATCCACACAGATTCTTATGTCACCTATATTCTTATCCTGGACTACCATTGGGCTAATCCACTCCGACTCTTCAACAAGTTTAATGATTCCTGCATCCAACATCTTGTTGATCTCAAGTTTAACCTTCTCTTTATATCTTGGAGGAGGTAGATGTATAGTACATAGGGGTCTTGACCCCATTATCTCTCTTGGTGAAAAAATATTTTCCTTAATAGCATGTAAGGATGTATCTACTACTGGTAGTTCGTCTTCAAAACTAAAGGTCACCTTGAAATTGCTAATCATCTCATCCTAGTATATTGCACCTCTATGCATCTCCAACTCAATGTACTGGTTATTTAGAATTGTATCCAATGTGTGCACAAACTGATGCGTCCATTCTTCCTTTGGCACTGAAATCCATGTTGTAATACACTGTCCAACATGGTTCGATGGGAAAATAAACCCTGCGTATTTCTGTGCGGCATACTTAGAACCAAATATGACCTGCAACAACCTCTTACACTGCTTCCAATTACCCATTCTTTCTTTATGAGCATCCCACAAGCGGGAGGGCGTTGCTTTGATTGCAACTTCTAATGCTAATTTTTAGGATATTCCTATACTCCATCCTAGTCCTACCAGCATTTTCATTATTTGCAGTTTCAGTCTTGCATGCAACATGCATTATGCATGCATCCTATTCATCAGTCCCAACACCTAGCCCTCAGCTAGCTAGCCTCGAGAGCTTCTCTCCGATCAGTTTTAGCCCTCCTAGAGCTGAGTGCGCCCTATCTCCTTGATTTAAGGAAGCAAAAGCACCCTCTCTCAGTTACCATTCAGTTGTACTTCAGTTACTTCAGTTATCTTCAGTTCTTTCCTTGATTTAAGGCTAGACTAACTCTCAATTGACTGTATCACTCTGATGGACCTCCACTGAGATTAGACTTCCCATTCTGACTCCATTTAGCTCCTCATGCGCCCTCCACTGAGCCTCCTTCATTCAGTTAGTGCCAGTTACACTTAGTTACACCTACCACACTCAGTTAGACTCAGTTTGACTGATGGTTGACAGTTACTTGTGCATTGATGACTCCACTGATGATGAGATAGACTTCTAGTTGTGCTCTGATGACACTCCAGTGATCTTTTGATCACTCCATGAAGGCTAATTCGAATTTACACCTTGGAATTCGAATCCTCATGCATTTTACTACTTATTTGTCCATATTGTGATTAATGAATTAGTGTGTGTGAAGTTATTTTGCTTCTATCCGAGTTCTACTGTATTATTATTATTATGTTGCTCATTTTACTACATTGACCACTTTTAATCGTATTCCTAAATTCTTTCATTGTGAGGTATACATCAGCTCTTAGATCTGCTGTGAGGATTTTCACATGGTATTAGAGCATGTTGAGAGTATTGTTTATCTCCATTCCTGAGCGTTTTTTGCAGGTTATTATCCAGATTTTGAGTGCAACAATTTCTGCATTTTTGCAGCAGTAGCAGTTGCAGAATTTTCTATTCTTTTTGCAAGTCTTCTATAGCTTCAATATATTCAGAAGAAATCCCTCCTCTTTCTCCATTCAACTATGATGAATGGAAACCAAAGATGATAGCACATTTGAAGAGAAATGGTCTCTTTGATTATTGTTTTGAAAGAGAGTTCGAATCCTCTGAAGAAGAGAATGACTGGTTAAATAAAGGTGACAGTGTTGCTGGAGAAATGATGCTTGCTATGACTCGATGCATGTTTACCCTCTTTCTTGATGTTGAATCTCCAAAAGAGCTATGGGCCCACCTAGATGAAAGATTTGGCTGACAGAATGAATGAATTGGTCCAAACCCTTTCAAGAGAAAGCAAAGTGATGCATTCGCCCTCCTTAATGATCTCATCGATCATGAATATCTCATATCTCATATTGAAGTTGTCCACAAAGAAGAAGAACTTGCAGATTCTACACTCATGCTCCAAATTTCTTCTATTTCGAATTATGTGCCAGCTCACACTCTAGAAATTGAAGAAGGTCATAAATCCTCTCTTGCACCAGCGTCTGTTGGTCTGCATCATGATCTATTGAATGTTTCGGAGGTCAAATCAGCCATTGGAGGTAATGCATTCTCTCTCCTTGATCACTCACCTCTTATGTACTACTATATGATCATTATTTCATGCTTTCATAAGGTTATTGAATATTATGGCCATTTCTATTCGCTTGGGATAATTTCTCATGCACTTACTGGTTTTGATCTCACCTCTAATGGTTTAAAGGAGATCTCAAGAAACCATGATTCAAGTCTTGGATCTAAATTGGATTCTAAGAAATCACTACTTGGGATAATTTCTCATGCATATGATGGTTTTGATCTCACCCATACTGGTTCAAAGGAGATCTCAAGAAACTATTCTTCAAGTCTTAAATCTGATTTGGATTTCAAGCAATCATGTGATGGTTCTTTTTGGCATAATCTCACCCATGATGGTTCGAAGGAGAAGACAAAAGACTATCTGTACATTCGTAGATTTGATCCTACCTCAGTTGATTCGAATCACAGGTTCAAGGATCATCCTCATACTTTTGGATTTGCTCTCATCACATTCGATCTGTTGAGAAAGTACAAACACATGCCTTTTGAGCATGATCCACTTCTTCCCAAGAAGAAGATACCTCCAAACATATGACCAAGCATCACACATGCTTGATTTTGGAGCATTTATTTTTGTGTGTGCCTTACAGTCTATTTTGAGGGGGGGTATTTTTCCCATGAGGTTTTCCCCATTTCCTCAGTTTATTGACTGTTATTATTCATTTGTATTGGGTGACCTTTGGTCTCAGTTACCAGGGCCCAGGATGGATTAAGGGGGGGTGTTAGGATATTCCTATGCTCCATCCTAGTCCTACCAGCATTTTCATTATTTGCAGTTTCAGTCTTGCATGCATCCCATTCATCAGTCCCAGCACCTAGCCCTCAGCTAGCTAGCCCCGGGAGCTTCTCTCCGATCAGTTTTTATCCCTCCTAGAGCTTAGTGTTCCCTATCTCCTTGATTTAAGGAAGCAAAGGTGCCCTCTCTTAGTTACCAATCAGTTGTACTTTAGTTACTTCAATTATCTTCAGTTCTTTCCTTGATTTAAGGCTAGACAGACTCTCAACTGACTTTATCACTCTGATGGACCTCCACTAAGACTAGAATGCCCATTCTGACTCCAGTTAGCTCTTCATGCACCCTCCACTGAGCCTCCTTCATTCATTTAGTGCCAGTTACACTCAGTTACACTTACCACACTCAGTTAGACTTAGTTTGATTGATGGTTGATAGTTACTTGTGCATTGATGACTCCACTGATGATGAGATAGACTTCTAGTAGTGCTCCGATGACACTCCAGTGATCTTTTGATCACTCCATGAAGGCTAATTCGAATTGCCACCTTGGTATTCGAATCTTCATGCATTGTACTACTTATTTGTCCATATTGTGATTAATGAATTAGTGTGTGTGAAGTTATTTTGCTTCTATCCGAGTTCTACTGTATTATTATTATGTTGCTCATTTTACTGCATTGACCACTCTTAATCTTATTCGTAAATTATTTCATTGTGAGGTATACATTAGCTCTTAGATCTGCTGTGAGGATTTTCACATGGTATCAGAGCATGTTGAGAGTATTGTTTATCTCCATTCCTGAGATTTTTTTCCAGGTTATTATCCAGATTTCGAGTGCAGCAGTTTCTGCATTTTTGCAACAGTAGCAGTTGCAGACTTTTCTATTGTTTTTGTAGGTCTTCTACAGCTTCAATGTATTCAGAAGAAATCCCTCCTCTTTCTCCATTCAATTATGATGAATGGAAACCAAAGATGATAGCACATTTTAAGAGAAATGGTCTCTTTGATTATTGTTTTGAAAGAGAGTTCGGATCCTGTAAAGAAGAGAATGACTGGTTAAATAAAGGTGACAGTGTTGCTAGAGAAATGATGCTTGCTATGACTCGATGCATGTTTACCCTCTTTCTTGATGTTGAATCTCCAAAAGAGCTATGGGCCCACCTAGATGAAATATTTGGCAGACATAATGAAGGAATTGGTCCAAACCCTTTCAAGAGCAAGCAAAGTGATGCATTTGCTCTCCTTGATGATCTCATTGATCATGAATATCTCATATCTCATATTGAAGTTGTCCACAAAGAAGAAGAACTTGCAGATTCTACACTCATGCTCCAAATTTCTTCTATTTCGAATTCTACGCCAGCTCACACTCTAGAAATTGCAGAAGGTCCTAAATCCTCTCTTGCACCAGAGTTTGTTGGTCTGCATCATGATCTATTGAATGTTTCGGAGGCCAAATTAGCCATTGGAGGTAATCATTTGCTCTCCTTGATCACTCACCTCTTATGTACTACTATATGATCATTATTTCATGCTTTTAGAAGGTTATTGAAGATTATGGCCATTGTCATTCACTTAGGATAATTTCTCATGCTCTTACTGGTTTTGATCTCACCTCTAATGGTTCAATGGAGATCTCAAGAAACCATGATTCAAGTCTTGGATCTAATTTGGATTCTAAGCAATCACTACTTGGGATAATTTCTCATGCATATGATGGTTTTGATCTCACCCCTGCTGGTTCAAAGGAGATCTCAAGAAACTATTCTTCAAGTCTTAAATCTGATTTGGATTTCAAGCAATCATGTGATGGTTCTTTTTGGAATAATCTCACCCATGATGGTTCGAAGGAGAAGACAAAAGACTATATGCACATTCATAGATTTGATCCTACCTCAGTTGATTCGAATCATAGGTTCAAGGATCATCCTCATACTTTTGGATATGTTCTCATCACATTCGATCTAAAGAGCAAGTACAAGCACATGCCTTTTGGGCATGATCCACTTCTTCCCAAGAAGAAGATACCTACAGACATATGACCAAGTATCACACCTGCTTGATTTTGGAGCATTTATTTTTGTGTGTGCCTTACAGTCTATTTTGAGGGGGGGTATTTTTCCCATGAGTTTTTCCCCATTTCCTCGGTTTATTGATTGTTATTATTCATTTGTATTGGGTGACTTTTGGCCTCAGTTACCAGGGCCCAGGATGGATTAAGGGGGGATGTCAGGATATTCCTATACTCCATCCTAGTCCTACCAGCATTTTCATTATTTGCAGTTTCAGTCTTGCATGCAACATGCATTATGCATGCATGCATGCAATTTCATGCATCCCAGTCATCAGTCCCAACACCTAGCCCTGGGAGCTTCTCTCTGATTAGTTTTAGCCCTCCTAGAGCTTAGTTCACCCTATCTCCTTGATTTAAGGAATCAAAGGTGCCCTCTCTCAATTACCATTCAGTTGTACTTCAGTTATCTTCATTTCTTTCCTTGATTTAAGGCTAGACTGACTCTCAACTGACTTTATCACTCTGATGGACCTCCACTGAGACTAGACTGCCCATTCTGACTCCAGTTAGCTCCTCATGCACCCTCCACTGAGCCTCCTTCATTTAGTTAGTGCCAGTTACACTCAGTTACACCTACCACACTCAGTTTGACTGATGGTTGACAGTTACTTGTGCATTGATGACTCCACTAATGATGACATAGACTTCTAGTTGTGCTCCGATGACACTCCAGTGATCTTTTGATCACTCCATGAAGGCTAATTCGAATTGCCACCTTGGCATTCGAATCCTCATGCATTGTACTACTTATTTGTCCATATTGTGATTAATGAATTAGTGTGTGTGAAGTTATTTTGCTTCTATCCGAGTTCTACTGTATTATTATTCTGTTGCTCATTTTACTGCATTGACCACTCTTAATCTTATTCCTAAATTCTTTCATTGTGAGGTATACATCAGCTCTTAGATCTACTATTAGGATTTTCACACTAGTAATCTTTGATGTTTCGGTATATGCACTTAAAAGTTTGTTATAAAAAAATATACATATGTTAAGCCATAATATTTCGGAGGATCGCATACCTTTGTTTCTAACCAACGTAATGAAGTCATAATACATGCACACCTTCTCATATGAACTTCTTGCATCCTTTGTTCCTAGTCTTCAAATGCTTCCCCAGAATATGACACATAAGAACTAATGTTGCGCCAACTTATCAAACCATCTGTAGTGGGATTCACATAGTCCTCCATTCTATAGTCATGTTGTATAAATTTTTCAAATATCCATTCCTTACTAGCTCCATGTACCTTTTCCCTTATGTTAGGTCCAATGGCGTAGTGACCCTCAAATTTTCCCCTTCAAATATCATTTGTCTCTTCTTCAAATAAATGATGGCATGATTTTCAAAATCCCACCCAATTCCCAGTAAAAAAGGATATGGTTTACAATCATCTACAATCTCAATGACTTTGAAGTTGATGGTGCTGCGTACCCCATCCACATCCACAGGTGCTTCTACTAGCCTACCGATTGGGATAATTTTATGTTGGTTAGCTAATATCAATTAAACATTAGACCATATTAGATTCGGTCTTCCCATCATTTCCCACGTCCTCTTTGGCAGGACATTTACATCCAAACCAATATCTAGGATGATATAGTCCATATCATACTCTCCTATTTGCAAACTCAGGAGAAATTCCCTATTGGTCCTTATTGCGCATCGCACCTAATTAACAACAATAGGTTCCCATTTTTTGTGTATAGCGATCGATCATCCAGCGAATATACCCAAAGTATACTCATCCTTTATCAATTCTAAGGAACTTTTCAAAAAATTTCTCAGAGTACTTACCTTCTCATTTGGTCCTTCTAGTACAAAACAATCGTATAATCGAGGCATGCCAAATATTTGTTGTGACGATGATGCTCCAAGTTCTGGCATTAACAATTCTTGTCTTGTTTGCTTACATGTGTCTTTCTCTCTCTAAGAACCAAACATCATTGCTTTTCCTACAACTTTCTTCCAGGGATGATTTTAATAACCCCCCACAAAATTTATATGTATAATAAATGGGTGAATCTCCCTGATATATAAGAAATTTTGAAGGTTATTTTATCAATAATATAATGTTTATATATACTATATTGGCTAATCTTTCATTCTATTACAAAATCTTGGTGAATCTTTCACAAAATTATAAGATATTGTAAAATCTTGACGAATATTTCACTAAATTATAAAATATTGTAAAAAATTGGTGAATCTTTCATCAAATTATAAAACCTTGTAACGTCTTGGTGAATCTTTTTCCAGGAGGACTCAACTTTTGATTTTGCATATTACTTAAGGTAGTGCAATAGAAGAGGATATACTAGAGCTCAACTCTAGACTCTCTCAACTCCTAGAATCTCAAATGAACAAATGCATGAATGAGGATAGGAGGGATTTATTATACATTTCACAAACAACATTAAATCACTTACAATTGAAAGTATCGGTGAAACAAAACTGCGCTAACTAGATTTAGGGAAAGTGGGGACCCAAATCTTGACAGACCAACAAACTGATAAAATCAAACACTTTACACTGTGGAGTGATTATTGCGCCGACAAAACATTATTACAATGTGAAGTCTTAACAAGACCCACAACCTTATTACAGTGTATGAATTCACAATTAGCTAATTTTCCAAATCTCCCATTTTTAAGCTACCCTCTAAGAAAAAAAATAACCTGCTTACCTTTTTATAAATATAAATACCACTTTTTCCTTTCTTTTGTTGATAACCAAAATCTGAATTATGTCATTTTGATTTAGAATTTTTAGAGTTAGTTATAAACTTGTAATTGTTCATAGAAATAAGAACACACACTAGCAGGAATAGAAAGCACATTAATGTATCATCACGTATATCATTAGAACTATTCTGTTAAAGAATACTTTTCTTAGATAAAATGAGGTGGTGTTTGTATCGATGTCCTTGAAATTCTTGAGAGCATTCAAAATGCATGGTAAAATTGTTTTAGCACCCTTATTGAATATAAAAGACAAGATATCAAATAGCATAATATCTACACCTGAGGCCAAACATGCCCTGTACATATTATATATAATCATGATGGAAATAAATTATCATGTTCCAACTAAATCATATATTCAACATACATAACTAGATCCATTCCTAGATGATGATAGCAATTACACATAAAAAAAATCACCAAAAAAACATTTTACTTTTGAATGACCTTTACAAAAAACAAATTACCATAAAACAAATACCGAACCCAACAAATTTAGGTTACAGATCAAACTGACAAACTTAACAATACAAATAAAAAAATATACCAGTCACAAACTTCTCAATACAAATAAAAAAATCTACCAGAATGCTTTGGACAAATCTATACGAAGATAATGCCAAAATAATGACCATTCTACTATAGCGCCAACATCATAATTAGTGTGCATTCATTTATATTACAAACATCCTATACATCAACAATAATAGACAAAATATAGGGCTGGGAGGCACGGGTGGAGTTATTTTTTACTCCAAGGGGAACAAGCAAAAAGAATACGCCTGGGGCATTGGGAGAACAAGGAATAATGGTGCGGAATGGCTCGCTTTAATTAAGGGTTTGGAGATGGCTAGATATAGGGAATTGAGGAAATTATTGCCATAGGAGACTCCCTAATTGTCACTAGGGAAGTAAGAAATATTTCTAGAAACCGAAAGAGACCCTCCTCCAAGATGCACCACCTTCTAAACTGTCTAGCCAAGGAATTTAAATCAATTAATTTTCTTCATGTTCTAAGAGGCCATAATCGCCAGGAGGATAGTATGGCTAATAAAGGTGTTGGTTTGAGATGTGGTTTCCTAGAGAGGGATAATGTTACTCTTGAAAACATTTGGATACCTTAACTTTGCTTTCCCTCCCACTAGAATCGGTGGCCAAACCTTGGTCTTGATCCCTCCTTGGATCGTGCTTAATGGAAACAAAATCGTTTTATTGCACCTCTCCTTTTACTACATCCCCATGGACCACTCAACAACCTACCATTCCCTCCAAGCCTGTCCTTCGGATCTACCTTGGATATCCACATCATGCTTCACTCGTAAATGCCAAAGGACTATCCCACGCCTTAGCCACATGGATTGCATGCACAAGCCAGAGGAGATCTGTCAGTTTCGAGGAATACGTTTAATCACCGGAGGGATTGCTTCTATCCTCATTCGAGCCTCTACCCTGTGTCTGCCTTTTGTTTTAGGGAGTTCTGTTTTCGTTTTCAATTTCGCACATTTTTCTTGGTGTTGGAGGCATTGCATGGACATGGAGCATTTTAGTTCTCATCTTCCAACCCTGAGTGGCCCTGAGGTTCTGACGAACTGTCTTCGCTGCAAAAAACCACTCAGAAGTTTTTTTGGTGCTCATAGTTGGGGACACTCGACTTCTGACGGAGCACAGGGAATTGTGCATGACGACGTGCAGGTTATCTCTCCAGTTCATGGTCTCTGTCATTTTGAACTAGTAGGGAAGGAGGAATGCCTAGGTAACAAAAATCATGCCAATCCTGGTGTTGGACGGGGAAATGAAAGAAACTATTCCCTTGGGGAAGTCATGAGTCCTATAAATGACTTGGAAAACCAAATCAGGTTGGCGAGAAAGGAGAATATTGATGTGAAGCGGGACATAACCCATCTGTTTTCCCTTGCCCAAGTAACTCATTCTGAGGTCAAGAATCACAACAGCAAGATTGCAGATAGGGTTTGTAAACTTGAATAAGTCATGGGCGTAATTCACCCTCATGTCGGGATACAGGAAGTTCAAATGGAGGCTGCGGGCATAAAGGAATTAGTTCAAATGGAGGACGCGGGCATAAAGGAAGTTCAGTTGGAGGCTGCGGGCATAAAATAAGTCCAGATGGAGGTTGCGGGCATAAAGGAAGATGTTCAGATGGAGGTTGTGGGCATAAAGGAATTTCAAATGGAGTTTGTGGGCATAAAGCAAGTAGTTCATATGGAGGTTGCAAGCATAAAGGAAGTTCAGTTGGAGGCTGCGGGCATAAAAGAATTTCAAATGGAGGCTACAATCAGTAAAATTATGGAATTTGGCAGGAAGCTGGATATACTAAAAAATGAACTGGTCAACTCAAGGCTACAAGTAGGAGCACACTCAGTGAAGGATAGGAGCGCAGTGAATGAAGAAAAAAACTTCCTGGAAGTATGCCTTTGGCACTAGACCCCTAGTTTCGGGTTACACTATGTTTTTGCATAAATTATGAATTATGTTTTGTGGTATCTTAGTTATATGTATTATCTGGATATTTTTCCAAAGCCATTAGCCTCCCGAAAGTATAGAATAGGTTCTGTTAGTCTGCTTTCTCTTGTTGGAAGTCTCATTCTGGACAACCAGTAAGCTCCCTGCTATGTTTTGCTTCTGCATATTTCTGCTCAGACAGTATGTAAGAAGATATAGCTTCCACGGGTTAGGATATTTTCATGATAGCTACAAGTTAGAGAAGGATGAACAAGGTGTAATAGATGATGTCCTGTTATGGGAGCAATCCTATCTATATTCTTTGTACTCTTCTTTTTATATATAATCAAAAGCTCTTCAACCGTTTCTGTTAAAAAAAAAAAAACAGAAAAAATATATGAACACACACACTCTCATGCACGCCTAAGATCTAATAATAATTGCATAGCAAGATTATAATAAAATCACATTTTAAACAACTAGGCCAAATATTGTTTGAATATATAAAAACCATGTTGCATCTCTCCATCAAGAGTAGCAACCACTAACGTCGTATAAATGTCAATTGATGGTTTAAAGACGATAAGGCATAAAATAAATCCTATCTTCCGAGCACTATAATGCTTTCACAAAACCAATACTCTTTATATGATAGATTAAAAACTTAACAACACCGAATGAGCCCTAAGAATTAAAAGATCCCTAGAATTCAACAGGCCTTGAAAAACCTCCATGTTAAAAGGAACAATAAAAGGCAAATTTATAGTATAATAATCTATTGTAGCTGTGGATAAAAAGCACAAAAATCACAATAAAAGGCATACCGCATTAATTATTGGATGAAAAGCATGATGCGAGTATGAATTCTATGATAAATTGCATGTGTGGTGTGCCCCTTCAAGACCTGATATTTCAGCAATGGAGATGTCTTGTGCAGATTAAAATGTCGAGAAAACTAAGAATGCAAGGTGGAATCACATAAACTAGAACCTTCACCTTGCAAATGTAACTTGATGTGGGTGAACCATTAATCACTATAGCCTTTATATGTGACAAAATCATCCCTGATTTTCCCTCCACTACTGGAAATCGAGGTCTCAAAGAAGGTATCAACATGAAATTGACTAAAATTCTAGGTGAATGCAACCATATTCCTTAATTATAGGGAAAATGGAGGGCGAAATAACCCCCGGGAGCCTTCATTACTGAAAATAGAGGGTGAAGGAATGATTTCACTAGATTTTTTCTAGAAATCGGGGGCAAAAGATAGATTGGAGGGAGATTTTGCTAGGGCAAAAATAACTTTTTTCATTTTATCATTAATATACGGGAGGCTATTAATTTTGGATTTTGTTTTTTGTAATAAATATTGGGCGAATATATTTTGCCGAAAATACCCTTTCCATATAAGAAAATAGCCCACTAAATTTTTGCAACCCCCTCAATATATCCCATGGGATAAATTTAGCCTCTAAAATTAACCATGCTTTCCTCACCCAGTGTCTCGTGTGCAGTTCATGTTCTATCGCATCAACTCACGTCTTGGCCCCTCCTCACATGACCAATGTTATCCTTAGCTTTTCATCACGCTCTTCTGCTGAGATCATTTGCACATTTTGTTTCTGATTTGAATTGGAAATCTGGTTTTGTTTATGGTTTAGAATTTGATTCAGATTTAGGTTCAGGTTCTGATTCTGATTTGGATTCAAATTTGGATTTGGATTTGGATTCTGGATCTGATTTTGGGCCTAATTCCTCCTTTGTTTCCATTTTGTGACCAATAGTGGGAATTATTCTGTCACATGATCCAACTTTCTACATTAAGTACATATCATGCACAGATTCTGGAAATCCCACGCAAAATTTCCTTGTTGAACACAACTATAATAGATTATTGGTCCTCTACATTTTCCAAATCCTCCCCAGACACGACCTCTAAATCCTCCTCGATCCCCTTGGTTGAAGTCCCTCAGAGCATTATTCTGTTGTGTTGCGTATTTTGGTACAAATTCCCCTTGCACCCTATACGCATATTATGTGCGCTCTCTCATAAAGTATAATGTGTGATGGTCCTTCTCATCATGAACCACATACTTAAACATTTGCAAAAAAACTTCTCGCAGTACCGTCATACTTTTGTAGTGTAGAAAAAACATGGGGAGAATGAATTCCTGTGCAAATATCACACCATACACCTCCTCCCATGGGCAGGGTATTTGGATGTCATATTGAAAAGTATTCTATGTATGTTAGGAACTTTTTATTATGGTGGTGGCCCTCTGTCCTATAGGTGGTACATCATACCACTTCATGATTCTCTTTCCCCTTGGCAATCTCCTACAAATGGATCGTTAGCGCAACAAGCTGCATCTAAACCTGAGCCGTCCTCGTGCTGCTTTCCCCTATCGGAGATGCTTCTAACTTCATAGCCATATCCAAGGCATATGTATGCGTTGTGATCTTACGTCGTGTTAGGGGGGCACATATATGTGGAAACAAACCTGCAATGAACCATTCTTTATGTTGTTCTTTTGGAATTTGGAATGTCACCTTATCCATCAATGATTTGAATCTTTGGTCAAATTTCAAAAATGTCTCATTTGAAAACTGTATAATATACTTTAGCTCAGTAATATACCGCGACTCAGACTTTTGCTTCTTAAATTCCTTTATCAATGCATCCCTGACACCATTCAATATTATGTTTGGTACAGTGACCTGATACTTCATATACCATGTCATTGCACGATCCCTAAAAGTGGTTATCAATTGTGCCAACTTACCAGCATCATCTTGAACTTGATTTGATTGACATACTGCTTCACACACAAATAAGTGTTTATTTGGATCAGCTACCCCCACCGCATCGAAGAAGTGCATCCTCAAAGCAGGGTCTCATCATTATTACCATAGAAGATATATTGTTATCCACCACCCATCTAAAGTTCATAATTTACAAGGAACAAATTTCACAAAATGACATATTCTCAAGTATCATAAGCCCACTGGCCATAAACCAGGGCAAGAAAATTTTGGAAGTTTTCGTTATTGATTTTTCAACTGTAATTTAATAGTGTTAAAATCATTTAATTCTCCAATTTAGGTTCCTCTATAAAAATGGAAACCAAGGTGGACATTTCGGCCTATGATGGTTAGATGGACACATTGCTACTTATGACAAGCATTGAATGTATGTCCTGTATGAGATGTATAATTAAAATCTAATGACTAATGAACATACATTAAGTGATGTTCATATGTCCAATGAAGGAATCATAATGGATGTACGATTAATTTTAACTTTCAAATGAATGTCCATTTAGAGACATCCACATGTCCAATCAACATTGCTTACTTGATGTACAGTTGTATTGAAGAAAACTCACTATGGCTTGGGAATACCACAACAGACAGATGACTACCAGAAATCTACTCAATTCTCAAAGCAATGCTATTATAAATGAAAATGTTAAGATAATGGAGAAATGTAACCAACCTCGATCCAACGTTTGATGTAGATCCCCGTTGGAGCTTTCAATCCACACACTTCCAAGAACTCGTAATCTGCAAATTAGTCTTGACAGCCAATATCCAACAAGTACATATAATATATAAAGAGCATTAACATTATCAATAACAATGGTCCATAATATCATAAGAAAATGTAACCCAATGTATAATAAACAACATTCACACCATGAATGGACGAGAATATGAGTATTTCTATTAATGAACAAGAAGAAGTACAAAGTGATACGACCTCTTGTCGCAACCAATCTGAACCAAGATCTAGATCAATCCACTTGTGCCTCCACCACTTCAATCCTCCATGAATGGAAAACTCAAACTAGAGAGGAGTTTGGAAGGTGAACATAAATGGTTCACAACTACAAGGATCAATGAGTGCAGACTCAAGATAGGGCAAAAAGCCACTAGAGTTCTCTTACGATTATCTTCTTCCTTCCGTCCATAAGCCATATGTGCTCAATATATAGTCCTCTCAAAGGTAGGTGAAAGGACACATCATGGCGTTACTTGGGCAGATGGAGAGCCAAAGGTCACCCAATGACCGCTTTTTGGGAGTAAAAAGGAATTAATAGTGGTTTTTACCATTTTACTTGATACTCGTGGGCTATAGTGATGCAACTCGCGGGTACGCATGCTATAGTGATGCAACATGCGGGTAGGAATAAAAATAGGGAAAACTAGTGTCACTGACGGATAAAAATGGATCTGAGTCACTGAAATGGATCCTACAGGCCAAAGAATGATGATGCTCACAGGGTGGAAGATTTCTGTGTAACAGATTCCCCCTAATGTGTGAGGTCAGAGACTAAAAGTGCTACGATGGCAGAAATACATTATAAAACTCAGAAGTGGAGTGATGGAGACACAAGTGGAAAGAACGGTTCACTCATCATAATACAATAGTATCTCTGAATACATGTCGGTACAGTTCAACAATCTAATACAATTGCCATGAATAGGTAGTACATAAGTAGATACATGTCATAAGTGATCATAGCCATGATCCCTCTACAGTAATAAATGGTCTTCTGCTGAAAAGGAGACAACTGGTGCAAAATGGAGGTACAAACTGCTGAAATATGAGAGGTGATATCTCAAATGTATAGTCAAAGTCATATGTAGCATACTGAATGCCACAATCACCTGGGGTCTTCTACACAAGTCTTCGACGGTGCAAGTCCCATCAAGTGAATACAAGAGTTGGGGTTGAACCTAATGAGACATCGTCTGATTACCGGTCAATGATGTATACCGTTAACAGACGCGATATCACCCACCAATAATGAAAATGGGCATCAAGGCACAAAGCACAATCATCAGAGTGTGAATAAATGGGTTGAAGTCGAACACTAGGATGAATCCATCGATCAGGGGACATTGATGTATTCCCAAAACTGTCGATGGCGAGAGAACCTGCCACTAATGACTGCAAGCCTCAAGGTACTCAACCAAACTCTAAGCCTCAAGTCCCGAAATAAATGAGTTGAAGTCGACGGAATGAGACTCGCTGGAAGGAGGGCATTAAGGAATCCCCCATCAACCAGCACGAGGTACCAACAATGCTGAAATATTTGGAAGATCTCAGGTGAAACGGACTGACTCAATAAGGATGGCCGACATGCAATAGTCAAGAGATATGAGGAGTGGCCGACACTAGTTTCAGGACTTCCTTTGAACAAGAGCATGAGCAGATGGATAGACTCAGGCAGCATAGACTTGACATAAACTGTGCAATGCAGGAGGCATTACAAAGGGCTCCATAATGACTGGAAGCTTAACCAATCGGTGGAGAAAACTGAGAAACAAGTACAGCTCCTAAGGCCCAACTATAGTCCCGACTCATAATGTACAGAGTGGAACAAATGCTCTGTTCAAAGGCGACACAACAACTGCCAACAAGAAATAGTGACCATAATCCCGTCCGGCTTTTTGGAATATTTTATTTTTTTGGTCTTTTTCATATTTGTGAAAAGCTTGAAAAAGAATAAAATTGCTTATAGTACAACAGGTGAGGGAACGAGTGTCAAATAGCTAGCAGACTAGTCCCAAGCAGTGGAACATACCTATGCTCAATGCAAGGAAGTGCATGCAGGATGTGGACACTCGGGGGTCCGTTCCCTCAGGGTCAAAAAGTCATCAAATTGTGAAGGGAAAATATAAGCTCTGTAGGGCTTGACAGGGGAGAGTGCTCAGGCACCAGGCTAACAACTAAGTAAGCGGGAGCCGGCACGAGGCTCAAGCAACAAGCAAGATGATGCAATGCAATCACAACATGATATAACTGAGGGGAGTCCTTAAGGGAGATGTCCAGCATAAGACAAAGTAGAGTATGAGTCTTTATCGCAACATAATGGCTTGACTACAAAGGACTCCCAATCCTGAGGACAAACAACGACATGGGCACCAAAATGCATAACGGGGTTCTAACTAGGGTACCCATGTTCGGGAAATCCCTACCGCCACATGAAGACACTTCTATAACAGTGTGAAGGTTCTGTGTCAGTCACGAAGCGGGGTCGCACCTAGGGTTTATGAAAACTGTCAACATGTCAAATGCATAATGCATGTGGAAATGGCATCTAACCTATATGCTAGGTGTGAAATATACCTGCCATAGGTGTGAAATGGTTTAGAACAACTCTCACCGAGGAAATCTGTTGAAAAAACACTACTCCATGACATGATATTAGTTCATAATGGATCAAAATGGCAAAAACTATAGAAAAGTGGGTCCAGAAAATTATAAATAGTAATAAAAATTTGTAATTTTCAATTCATTTGCACTATTCACCAATTTGGAGTTTAGTGGTAAGTTTTCACCTAAAAATTCGAGTGCCGATCGTGGGAGCTACAAGCGACCGTTCAACGAACCGTCTGGAGCAGGTTAGTGGTCATTGCCACACCTTTCATTTAAGTGCTTTTATTTCAATTTTGGTCGGTGGGATTTTTTGTTTGGCCAAGCTCTAAATGGCTTCGGCGCTACCCGTGGGCTATAAGCATGCGGGTCGCGAGTAGGGAACCAAACGCGCAGTCAAAAAATTGACTGCCTACATCTACCTGCAACTGTCTATAATATAGCCCACGGGTACGGCCGTGAAGAAGTTTTTTAAACATGAAACTGACTAAAAATCTCTTGCTTTGCACTCTAGGATGGTTCTAGAGTGGAGAGAACGGGATCATGACCAGGTAGATGAGGTTGTGCGGAATGATTTGCAAGCGCAATAAGCATTGCAAGCATGTGGCTTATATAAATACTGGAGTCGTGGGGGCTTAAGGGCCCAAAACCTACTACTCCATCATTTTATAAACTACTGGGATGTGGATGCTCAACACTTCATCCTCAACGGGAAAACATTGACACTAGATGTCGAGGATATCTATTTTATTACCGGTTTGTCCCGTAGAGGGGAAGTGGCTAGTCTTCGGTCACGGACCGTGGGTGGGGGAATCACTGTGCAAGATTACATAGCGTAGTATTGTCCCACCAACACACGAGCAGTGGCAAGACAAGTTCCGATCAATCTCATAGTGGACTTGAGCACAAAGATCATAGTGGCTACTCTGGTGCGGATCACGGGATCCAAAGCACTACATCAGGCATCCAAACCGGTGATGTTTTATGCATCACAATGCTTGCAACCTACTATATTCGACTAGTGTACTACTCTGCTGGTGTCTATGAAGACACAACTGATGGAATGCAAAGAGGGAAAGGCCAAAAAATTTGGGTATGGTAGCATCCTCTGCAGTTTCTTCTTTGAGAGAGTTCTGGGACTTAGCCCGAGGGTGGATGTCTCTCCTCACAGTCTTCGAGATCCGGCCCTGAGCCGGTGGGATGAGATACTGACACGACAGGGTGGTGGCCGTCTGGCATCACCATATACTAAGGAGTTCTTCCGTTGGTGGAACCGGCAGGTGATCGCTATAGAGGACTATCCCTATGCGGGGATTGACTTCAGACAGGACCATGACATGCCGCTCCCACCAGGCGTAGCCTTCGAGACATCGGTGAGTATTCTTTTGGTTTTGTGTTTTTAAATTTTTATGGATTGTTTTTACTATAGTTGAAATGCAAAAAATATTTCTGGTGGTAGTATCATGTGCTAATGGGTGACTGTTTGATCGCAGACAAAGGCCCAGTGAGACCAGAGGGCTTCCCGAGACATGGTCGTCGGGGTAGAGATGAGATGGCAGCAGATGCCGCAGCAAGGCGCACACACCAGACGTTGCAACGCAACGTATCACGGATGTTTGCTCGAGTTCCACTGATAGAGGTGGCCCGACTACCTGAGGCCATGCAACGCCAAGTAGTGGGTGTTCCCGGGGAGTGGGTGCGGTTTCTGCAGCGAATGGCGAATGCAGCATAGTACTACTATGAGACACATCCCGTCGAGGCAGCAGCTAGACCTCCTCAGAGGGAATAGATATCCCAGGGTCTCATCATTTTTTGTATGGATATGTATATTTTTGAGGGCTACGGGCTCCAGTTTTGTATGACACTACCATTTTTGGACATATTTATATATATATACAACTTTGGTTCTCAGTTATACTACATGGTGTATGGTACAAATGTATGAATATCTTTGTATTTATGTGCTTCATGATGAATGTGACAAATGCCAATCTAATACATAGTTATCGTATGCATCAGATATATAATTATGACTTCTCGGAATATGAATATATGTAATGGAAACAAAATGTCTCTCCAAGAGTCATACCTTAAGGAATATCTGTAGTAATGTAGGGTCTCGTACACGGTACTGCCCATTCAGCTGAGACACAACTAGTTGTGAATCCAGCTGGACTTCTAAAGACTGGATGTCATGTGAAATGGCATCCCGAAGTAGCTCAACAACGACACTATACTCAGCCACATTGTTAGATGTAGGACCAAGACAAGCACCTCCTAAGGACACAACTAGATGGTAGGACATCCCGTTGACATCTGTCAATCAAACAGAGGCTAATCAGCAGACCCGACAACCAAAAATGCAACCTAAACTATGTACAGAAGAACTATACAATAGTGTACAAAAGAATCAGCCTGAACCAGAGGTTCAAGTGTAACACCGCTTGAGGTAGAGCCCATTTCTAGGCTCCTTCAAGACAACTCCCTCATAATCTTCTAGCTCATAAGCTCCTTTTTCGAGGACACGCCTCACAATATAAGGACCGTGCCACATGGGATTGAACTTGCCTGCCCCCAGGGGTTCTTTAGCTTGGTCATACAAAAGAACCGAGTCACCTTCAACATATTTCCAGGGACAGACAGACCTATCATATTGAACCTTGACACGACGCTTGTTAACATCAATGGCCACAGCGGCATCTCGATGGTGCTCGTTAAGTTGCTCGAGGTGTACTAAACATTGCTCAATCTCCGTCGTATCAGGGAGGAGCTCTATGGCTAGCTTGAGCGAAGGGATTTCACATTCAATCGGTAAGTGACTCCACACCATGAACTAACTTGAATGGTGAGAACCCAGTGGCAGTCTTAACTGCGGTTCGATATGCCCACAAAGCAGGATATAACATGATATGCCAATTGGTCTTGCTTTGTTGGATGGTACGTTGGAGAATGGTCTTCAAAGACTTATATACTGCTTCAACTTGACCATTCACTTGAGGATAGTAGGAAGACGAGTGTTCCTGACGAAACCCAAGCTTGAGAGACAAATCCTCCATCATCTTGTTTTGAAAGTGACTGCCATGGTCAGTGACAATCTCTTTCGGGATACCGAACTGAGTGATAATATGGTTGAACATGAAATGGGCTGCAGCAGCACCATTGGCTTTTATAGTAGGCATGGCCTCAGCCCATTTGGAAAAATAATCCACAGACACAATAATATGGTGATGCCCCCTAGCCGAAGCTAATTTGCAATCCATGAAATCTACCCCCCACTTCGTGGAGGGACCGACAGTGATGACTGGATGGAGGGGCGTTGGATGCCAGTGTACGTTCTGAGAAAACACCTAGAAAGGTTGACATCTCTTCACAACGTTAATACAATCTTTAAAGATGGTAGGCCAAAAATAACCAGCTTGCATGATACGCTGGGCTATAGCAAGCCTGGATAAGTGACCGCCACACGCCCCCACATGGCAATCATTAAGTACCCGTTCCGCTTCTTCATGATTCAAACAACGATGGAGAATGGAATCCTTTCCTCAGTGATACAAAGTGTCACCGACGATAATATAATCTTTAGCGTGATGTCTCACAGGCCGTCGCTCGTCTCGTGAATAATGCGGAGGAAACTTCAAAGTTTGGAGATATCTTTTGAAATCCCCATACCAAGGGTCCTCGGTCGAGATAAGAAATAAGTGTTCATCCACAAAGGAATCTTCATGAATGACATCCTCATCAAGCTGTGGAAGGTCCGACATAAGTTCAGCGAACACCAATGATTTCACCGATTTTGCAGAAGCAAAATCGAGATCAAATTCTTGAAGGATCACAATCCATTTATTATACTTACCCCCGATAAGGTGTCGTGAAAGCACTAACTGAAACGGATTGATATGAGCTACAACAGTGGTTGTTCGAAGCAAAATGTAACGCCGTAACCGCTGGACTGCATGAACAGTCGCAAGTGCCAGCTTTTCTATGTGGGTGTACCTTAGTTCAGTGTCTACTAAATTTCGACTAAGATAATATATAACATGCTCGACGAGCGCATCATCTACCTTAACCAAGACCATGCCAATAGTCTCTTGAGACACGGTCACATAAAGAATGAAATCTCGTGTAAAGTCCAGCGGACTAAGCACGGGGGCCGATACCAAAGCTTTCTTAAGGGTGTCGAAAGACTGCAGGGCTCGCTCATCCCAGATAAAAGGTGTGTCTTTCTTCAGTAGGCGTGCGAAACCTTTAGTAATACTAGCATAGTTAGCTATAAACCGACGCAGAAAAGTAGCTCTCCCTTGGAGGCTCTGAAGTTGTAACAAATTACGCGGAGGAGGCAACTAAAGTATTGCCTCAACTTTGAGAGGATCGACTCTAATACCCTCTTTCGAAACTATGAATCCTAGAAGGCGACCAGTCCTAACAGCGAAGATGCATTTGTTTGGATTCAATCGAATTTTGTAGTGAATACATCGTTCGATAATCATACGGAGGTGCTTGGGGTGGTCCACTCTCTTGCAAGAATGGCCAACAAGATCATCCAAGAAAACTTCCATAATCATCTTAAGATCGTGAAAGGCATAGGTCATGGCTCGCTGAAAAGTAGCTCCGACGTTTTTGAGGCCGAAGGGCATTTTTCGGTATGCAAAGGTTCCCCATGGACAAATAAATGTCTTTTTATGTTGGTCTGCGGGTTTGATTTGAATCTGATTATAACCTGAGAAGCCGTCCATGAATGAAAAAATCTCACTCCCCGCACAAGCATCCAATATTTGATCAATGAATGGCGTGGGGAAGTTGTCTTTCGGACATGCACGGTTCAAATCTCTGAAATCAGTGCATACACGGATCGTTCCCTGCTTCTTATCCACAGGAACGGGGTTTGACACCCATTCGGTAAGGGGAACGGGGTAGATGAAACCAGCTTTGAGCAGTTTCTCCACCTCTGCCTTAATAGCAGCTGCCTTCCTAGGGTTCATAGCACGTAAGCGTTGTCGAACCGGTTTAGCATCAGGATACGTTCTAATCTCGTGTTCAACAATGCGAGGGTCTATTCCTGGCATCTCCTCATATGACCAGGCGAAATATTCCCGGAGTTCAGTAAACAAATCAGTGTAAATAGTAATCTCCTCAGGAGTGCAATCGGCACCAATGTAAACATTCTCAATCTTTCTGGGAGTGCGGTAGATGTTGATCAAAGTGGTTGGGGAAATATTGGCCATATTCCCCTCCAAGAAAACATCATGCGACTGTAAAAGAGCCACAAGGTGACCAACCATCTCAACTAGAGTCATCCTAAAATCCTCTTGCTCAACGAGCTCGAGGTTGGGAAGTAAATAAGAGCGATGGTGCATATCTTCCCAAGGCCTCTCACTAACACACATGGCTTCGAGGATAGCTTCATCAGATGGCAAAGTATCATCGAGGCAATCGTGAGAGCAAGATGAGTTGGATGCCCAAACTGGCAGCGTAACGGGATCTTCTTCAACTGTCTGGCGAGAAGAGAGATCCGGATCTGCAGTGGTTTGTTGGATGTGATCGTAAGTGAGCTCCGCTACAGATAAGGGCATAGACATCCCAACGTGCGCAATGTCTCCAGACATAGAATCCGCGGATGGGAAGATCCATGGATCATTACAATAGGAAGTCCGGAATGGCATACTATTCGAAGGAGGAGGCGCACTGTCATAAATGTTTCCGATAAAATTCACAGGTGAAGAATGGTTAAAAGTTCCCATCAATGAAGGGTACATTCCAACATCTATGTTCCCAGTTGTTGGCTGAGAATCATAAACTTGCAGGATTACAGATCCAATTCCAACCCAGTAAAAGGTTGTAGTCGATGGGCGCATCAACCACTTCGACTTCAATAGGCATGAACTTACCTCCCAAGGAGACAACAAGGGAAGGGATAATTCCATGCGGCACAAAATATCTACCATCGAATGCAGTGAGTGTAGTTCTAGATGGAAGTAAGGGAGGAGAGCCAAGAGCTTTCCAACAAGTTAGCGACATTACTGACGCAAAGGCACCTTCATCAACCATAGTACATTTGATGAAGCTCTTAAGGAAAACCACCTGTATTTGAAAAGCCACGTGGTAAGGTAAGAGAGGATGGACATCAGTAGTATCGACCTTGATAACACTAGGACTTCCCCCATCCTGAACTCCTAAGACACTCAAAAGGGCATGCTTCTGAGAAGGACAATCTTGCAAAAATTCAAGAGCCGACATGGCACACAGCGTTTGGCCCAAATCTTCTACGATGGAGTAGTTTTGAGTGGCTCGAGCATTAGGATCATGCATGGTGCGCTTGAGAACACCTTTTGGTATCCACAACATAATGGAATGCTTCTCAATATGCAAGGAATTATCAGGAGAAGGGGGAGGCTCATTCCCCAAATTCGGTTGTGGCGCACCATAATCACGTTGTCGAGTAGCAACATAAACCTTCGACTGAACCATATTCACACATCCATAACCACTAGTATTGGAAGAAACCGTTGCCGTTTCATTGGTACCATAACCAGTGGTGGGAGCATGCGAAGCCATGTTTTGATGATGAGGAAGGGGATCCTTCAACACAGCTGGGCTCTGTGCCAAATGCTTCGATGCTTCTTCAATTCGAGGACATAAGTGAGTAAGATGGTCCTCCCCACAAAGCTTGCAAGGGAATTTCACCTTACGCCTAGGTTTACGATCCTCGCCAGCATTACCGCCTTCCCGAGGAGGGTTGGCATTCTCTTTACGAGGAGTATTACGATTGCTATTGTTTTTACTTCCATTGTTTCCACCCCTACGATTGTTTCTCCCCTTTTTCTTACCACCAGGTTGCTAGTTACCCGACGATTTCGTTGATTGCACATTGTGTACATCAGACGACGGAGTGGAAGTGGAAAAGGTGTGAACCTATCCGAGTGCAGACTGGTTTAGCGACAAATTTTTCATTTGATTAGCTACCAAGTCTACAAGACAAGTGCATGTGGACCCCACGATGCCATCGGCATGTGGTCCAGGAACTGACGTAGGCTCATGTCTTGTTCTCAGTGCGTCAGGAATAATGTCATACAAAATGCCAGACTGAGAATAAAGAAGATCTAACTGTTGGACATTCAAGATAGCTTGTTCCTCACTCATAATGAAGGACATCGAAACATCCTTAGCAATATATGGAAGTAAAGACTGGAGGAACCATTCCAACAGGAACTTTGGAGGAATGTTGGCTTTCACTAATGTCTTCTGCCGACGCCACTCTTGAACGTGGTCAGAAATATGTGTGGCCTTATTTTGACAGAAGGTGGACAACAACTCAGTACTAGTATCATAATGAACCGGTAACTAGAAATGGTCTAAGAAAACCAAAGCAATCTCGTTGAATCCCCTATAGGTGTTTTCGGGCAACTCCACATACCATTTCGCGGTTTCCCCCGTGAGGGTGCATTGAAATAGGCGTAATAGAATGGAATCATGATTCAAAGAGTTGGAGAAGCACCAAAGGTGAAATGTCATGACATGATCTCCCAGGTCCTCACCACCTTTCCCCTCAAACTTCAGAATGTCTGAAGGGAGCTTGGTAGGGACCGGGGTCCAAGTAGGGTCGTGACACACCGGATCATTCGTAAGCTTCAAAAGATCCGGGAGATTCAAGCGTGCAAGGAACGGGAGCTGGGGCTGGAAAGCTTGATTATAAGCTCCCATAAGAGGTTGGTTGAATGGAACTGTGTTATATGATGGACCAAAAGCTTGACCATCAGGATTAAACTGCTGATACTGAGGACCTGACGGCCCATAAGCTTTCCCATGTCCATAAGATTGATAACCTCCCCCTGGCTGACCCATTTGAGAGTAAGCAGGTATATGCGTGTTTTGAGCACCATATTGGGGTGGTGGGTGATACTGGTGGCCATCACCGACTATGTTGTAGTAAGGGTTGCCACCATGAGTATGGGGCATGTATGTACTATTCATAGTGGGAACCGTGTTGTATTGACTGTAATGCTATGGTATGTTCCCACCCCCAACATTAGGATTAGCGTGAGCAGTTGTGTGGTGACCAAAAGCATGAGAAGCATTCTCAGGTTCAATATGGGTGTGACTAGTAGTAGGGTTAGTGGTGTGGTGTCCATGTGGATAGGAAATATTCCCACCCCCTACATTAACATTACTAGTGGCGGCGGTGGATGCAAAAGTATGTGGTATGTGTCCACCCCCGTGGTTGGGAGGAACGGTATGATGTGCAAAAGTAGTCCTGGGTTGACGAGTAGCGATGCGTGTATTAGGTTCTGGATGGTGAGTCGTATTCCGAACAACATTCGGGCTAGGTTGTGTATTCCTAGGAGGTGTTCGTGCTCCAACATAAGCATTGTTAAGAATTTGACCAGTCCCCATACTATGTGAGTGGGTGGATAACGTAGTGCCCCCAGTGGGTATAGTATGGCTAACACTTTAACTAGTTCCAGCGTGAGTACCAACCACAGTGGAAGGTTCGATAGTATTGTGACTAGGCATACCAAAAGAGAGTGCAGTGGGATTGATCATAGGGCTGGTATCATCATGAGTCTCAGGTCTCCCGTATCTAAAATCGTGTGGAAATGAAGGAACGAAAGGCTCGTCCTGTTCTCCATCCTTGGGTAGGTCGGGCATCCCGTAAAGATAATTATCCAGATTCGAAGGATCAAACGGATCCTGGTCAAGTGGATTAGGCCAAATAGAACCAGGTTGAGTCTCAGAACCAGGTTGAGTCTCAGGTGGATCACCTCCCCTCTCCTCGTGAGGAGTTTGGGGATCAGAAGTATGCTCAACTCTACCCGAAGGAATAGAAGGGTCTTTCCCGATATCGGGATGTGCAGTCATGTAGTCTTCAACGTAAGTCTCGTATCAATCTGAAGACTCAAAGGGAGCCCTCCGGCGTCCTCTAGCAATACGTTGTGTAACCAAAGATGGCTTTAAACCAGCCAACCGATGGGACCGACGAAGAGTAGGGATCCGTGCCACGTTCTCTCCAGAGAGAGACACAGCATCTCCTAAAGGCCAACTATCGATCAAAAAATAGTAAATCAAAAGCACACACCTAGAGAATCTACAGCCAAGAGAAGACAGACAGAGTGACTAAATGAGCTCCCGACACTAGAGTCGGTATGTCTCTCCTAGGAGAGGCTTGAGACTCCCAAACTATAGCCAGAGGTAACAAAATCAGTTATAGAGACACCCAGGCTTCACTGTGTCGACAGGGTCAAGTCCACTGCACGAACACAACTGTGCTGTCCAATCCCTATCTGACTCAGGACACAAACATCATAACCACTGCAAGTACTCTGTGCGGTACCTAGGTAAGGAAACTATGTTCCCCACAATATAACCAATGCTCAGGGGGACAGTCGTAGGTGGGACCCGTCGTATGGGTAGGGTAGCTAAGCTTGAAGCACAAGAGGATGAACCTACAGTACCCCCAGATACGAACAAATCCTGGATATGTCTCCCACGTTCAGTCGGCATCAGAGGGATATCTCCTCAACCAACCTCCCATGACCTCGTGCTTAACTCTGGATTGAGTAGAGCTTTCCTGAGAACACTGATCTATACCATGGATTCCTCCACTCCCTGGTCAGACACCTAATGTTTCATTCAGTAGTCTTGGATTGTTAACTCACAATGATCTATTCCAAGACTCAAAACCTATGCTAGTTGGTGTACCCTATAAAATAAAATCAGTCTAATCAATTTTAGTGATTAAGCGTTAATTTTAGTGGCTGTGATTACTCAAGGGATATGATTGTGAAACTAGTGATGTGTAGACTCAATAGTATG
Organism: Larix kaempferi; assembly: GCA_027924585.1. Lineage (NCBI taxonomy): Eukaryota > Viridiplantae > Streptophyta > Pinopsida > Pinales > Pinaceae > Larix > Larix kaempferi. Next base: position 1,441,020 of record BSBM01000526.1, on the reverse strand, counting down.
CAACATCGTCCAATCCTAGACTCATCTATCCAATAAAACAATGACACTAATATGCAAAGTCAACCAACAATTCCGAAATAAAGATGCAATCTTTTATCTTTTCGATGCATAAGAAGAACCTAAGATGAAGGAAACAAGCACTCAATGCAAGATGCAGTACATGAAAGTAAAATATTTTGGTATTTTCGCTTATAAATGAGAAGGAAAATGCAAAAAACTAAATGAATATTTTTGTATTTTTTCAATATAAATAAAATGAAAAAATCCTACTATTCAGTCACTGAAGTGCCGAGAAGATCACTAAGACAACCCAGCAGATCCTAAACAGCAAGACTCAGCCAAAGGAAAGAGATCAAAAGGAAAAAACCAAGAGGTTAAAACCAAATATTGGTAAAAAACCAAGAAGGCTCAACCAAGAGAAACGAAGAGATCCGGTCACAACCAAGGCATGAAACAGTCAAGAAAGAGGAAAACAAAGACTCAGGAACCAACCAAACTCACCCAGCAACAACCAATAGCCATAAACCAACAAACACCGGAGTTACATGCTACTGTCGAAGGAATGCCTGCGGGTACCCATGAGCAGTAGAGTAAACAGAGGTGGGTATACACGGGCAAAGCTAAGCTAGCCCACGGGTGAGGAAAAGAAAATGGTCAAATAAAGAGTTCAGAGGCTCAGAAAAAGCAAGTTTTCTACGGTGTATCTTAACGGCCAATCAGTGACACAGAGCTTCGATAAACAACAACTCTAATTATGGACTAATGCTCAAAAAATTTCCCAAACATGGATGTTTTCCCCAGCGGAGTCGCCATTTCTGTATTGGAGAAAACTCACTATGGCTTGGCAATACCACAACAGACAGATGACTACCATAAATCTACTCAATTCTCAAAGCAATGCTATTATAAATGACAATGTTAAGATAATGGAGATATGTAACCAACCTCGATCCAACATTTGATGTAGATCCCCGTTGGAGCTTTCAATCCACACACTTCCAAGTACTCGTAATCTGCAAATTAGTCTTGACAGCCAATACCCAACAAGTACATATAATATATAAAGAGCATTAACATTATCAATAACAATGGTCCATAGTATTATAAGAAAATGCCACCCAATGTATAATAAACAACATTCACACCATGAATGGACGAGAATATGAGTATTTCTATTAATGAACAAGAAGCAGTACAAAGTGATACGACCTCTTGCCGGCATCCAATCTAAGCCAAGATCTAGATCAATCCACTTGTGCCTCCACCACTTCAATCCTCCATGAATGGCAAACTCAAACTAGAGAGGAGTTTGGAAGGTGAACATAAATGGTTCACAACTACAAGGATCAATGAGTGCAGACTCAAGATAGGGAAAAAATCTACTAGAGTTCTCTTACAATTCTCTTCTTCTTCCCGTCCATAAGCCATATGTGCTCAATATATAGTCCTCTCAAAGTTAGGTGAAAGGACACATCGAGGCGTTACTTGGGCAGATGGAGAGCCAAAGGTCACCCAATGACCGCTTTTTGGGAGTAAAAAGTAATTAATAGTGGTTTTTACCATTTTACTTGATACCCGCGGGCTATAGTGATGCAACTCGTGGGTACGCATGCTATAGTGATGCAACATGCGGGTAGGAATAAAAATAGGGAAAACTAGTGTCACTAAAGGATAAAAATGGATCTGAGTCACTGAAATGGATCCTACAGGCCAAAGAATGTTGATGCTCACAGGGTGGAAGATTTCTGTGTAACAACAGTAAAAATTTTAAGTCTAATGAAAATCCATTATGGGGCGTTTTTCAATGTTCTAAGTATAAAAAAAAATCGAAGTTTTGTCTCATATGATAGGTATTAATATTTTTTAACATCTACTAAAAGTCCTATAAAGTGACGTTTGGTGGATGTTAAAATGTCCTTTACATGTGGATGTTATGGATGACACATCATTAAAATATTTCAATATTTATTTTAAGTGACGTTTACTCCATGTGACATACATCTCTTAAGTTATGTTCCTTCCATGTGAAACATGTCACTTAGGAGAAGCTCCTTTCACATGCCACACATCTCTTAAGTGAAGTTCACTCCACATGACACATGTCACTTAAGTGATGCTCCTTCCATGTGCCACATGTCTCTTAAGCGATGTTCACACCACGTGACATATGTTGCTTAAGAGATGCTAATTCCACATGCCACATGTCTCTTAAGCAATGTTTAGTCCACATTATTGATGTTGAAAACATATCTCTTAAGAATATATTAAGAGACATGTGTTCGACATTACAGACGTCAAAAAAGTGACATCATCCCAACAAAGTCCAAATGGCATTTAGCAATTTTCCTATTGACGTTCAAACACCGCAAAAATGTGTCACACTAGCGTAAAAATTGTTCCCAAATGTAGTAGTTCCACTTCATTCATCTCAATTTCTTCCCCTGGCATTTAGCAATTTTCCTATTGACATTCAAACACCGCAAAAATGTGTCACACTAGCATAAAACTTGTTCCCAAATGTAGTAGTTCCACTTCATTCATCTCAATTTCTTCCCCTAAAACTAGATTCACTAACCCAATTTTATGTTTCACATGCCTTTTTCTCACCTTCTCAACCTCCTCACCACCTTTCATAGAACCTTCACTATACCTCCTATATCCAACATGGAATTACACCGGAAGGCCCTTCAACCCTAGGACTTACATTATCTAAAACAAGACACCACCTTGTAAATCACCTCAACACAAGTATCTACCCACAAATCAAGAGAAATTCTAATAACCCTCTGTTATCGGACAATCTACCAAAGACAGATCTAAGGTGTGATCTCCCTAGGTCAAGTGAATCTAGAACAAATAGACAGAATAAAAAAATCATTTCCTAGATCTAGTTACAGATCAAGTACTTAGATATCATACCTTTCAAATCGCAGATCCTTCTCCTTGTTGTTGCTCCAAGTCTCGCGGTCGTCAGATCTCCAGCTGCAAGACCTATCAAGACAATATGGAAACGATACAAGCAGTACAAGATATCTAAACAATAACTGATCTAAACTAATCGTTGAGGAAGAAAGTTCTAAACATCATCAACGAGACAACATTTACGGAAAGAGATTATATTAACTGTATAAAAAGTGGGAATACATAGAAAGGATGAAGCTACAACCAAAGCCTCAACATCACATCCTCCATCCAACATGTCCAAGCCAAGTCTCCAAGATGGTACAAGCTTCCCAATCACCAATATGGATTCTATCAGCATAAGGATACCATAGACCTTCCTCCCTCCCATGGAGAGAGTGGGTGTTAATATAGGGCTAAAGAGATAGGGTAGGTTGAGGATTAGGGGGATATGGTTAAGGGATCTTCCCATAAGGTTAGGAACCAGAATGCCACCTCACCTAGAGCCTAGGGATAGGCCTCCACCTGAACAAACTTCTAGAAAGACCTCAAGACTCCCCAAAATAGTATTTAACCAACCTCGTCGCACCCTGGTAGAAGACACAGAGCGACAGAGGGGTGTTGTCACACTTTGTAGGAAGACAAAGTGCAACAGTGTCTCACCCTAGCTGACCAGAAACTGTGACGTCGCACCCTAGATGAAGGAGAAGTGTGACAGCCTACTAAAAGGGGTCAACTAGGAAGGGAAATCTCTCAGTTGGATGTGTTTTAGCCCAGAATAAGGTTTAGGGGTCAGAGCAAAGAGTTTACACAATGGTCAAGATGACGACATTATCACAACGGCCATGATGATGACACTTGGTCATAATGATGATACTTGCAACGGTCATGGTGATGACACTAATTTAGGATGACGGAACTTGCAACACTTGCGACACTTGCACAAGGGTGACGACATTTTGGTGTAACAAAATGCCCCCAAAGCATGAAGCTGACAGAATGAGATAGGTGAAATTCTTTGTAAGAAAAATGGCAAGGACTTGTTGGTTGGAAGGAGTTGCTGCAGAAATGACCTGAGATCCACAAGTCTCATACAACACAAAACATGGTTGCCAACCAATACATTGCAAATCCATGATAGTAAAGACCAACTGAACACAATCATGGATACTAGACACAAGCGTAGATCCATGATGAGATGATAACACAGCCACGACCAATACAAGTGTGGATCCGTGTGATATAAATCAATACAAACTCCATCGCAACCTGGGTAAAACATGACTCCCCAGGGTCTTCAAGCTGAACCCGCAATGATATTAATCTATCCATGTGATTACAAATGTCTTGATGTCGAACATGGTAGAAACCACTTGATTACCAGCCATTGATGTAAACCGTTAACAAGTGCGAGGGAGATCACCATTGATGTCAATGATTCCCAAGGTATCACAGTACATACCATCAAGCGTGAATCAATGAGCTGAAGTCAAACACCTAATGGAATCTTTCAATCAAGAGTCAATGAGGTGAACTCATGTTGAAAGTGAGGTAACCTGCCATTGAGGCATGCAGGTCCAAGGTACTTGGTTGGTTTCTAAGTTCAATCCTCGGATGATGATTTGAAGTCGATGAGGACGAACCCATCGAAGGAGGGCCATGATGAATCCCCCATCATCGACATGAAACTCGATAACAGATGTTTGGTGTAGATCGGACGGTAGAGTAATGTGCAAGACTGACTCAAGGTAGACCGACAAGATCGAAGGTATACTGACTGCAGATGATGAGTAATGAAACATCTCGTGAACATGGGCATGGCATGACTTGGCAGTATTGACACAACGAGAATGATACAAACCCCTAATGCCACTGATGGTGGAAGCATTCTTTGGCTGACCCAAAGGAGCGATGCGACTCATGGAATTAACAAGACTCGAGGACAAATAGATTACCCAAGTACATAATGCAAATGAAAACGAGTGCCATTTTCAAGAGTGACTAAGTACTGCCGTAATTAAGATGTAACATAAAATCTTCCCTTTTTCCCCATCATGATTGATGAGTGCCTCATAATTTTTTAACGAGCTTGATGAGGGTAACCAGATGCTCGGTATACCTCATCTCATAGATGAGTCCAATCCCAAACGTTTTACGAACCTGGAAAAGGAGGGGTTCGTACCATGATGGGCCCTTCAATGTGAGAATTTAACGAGTCCATAGAAGGTAAACTCGGTTGTCATTTCATGTTTAGAGAGTCTGAAAAGAACTAAAGGAGACTCCAACAATCCTTTTTCATAAAGTTAGCCTCATCGCCCGAGAAAAGGTAAAACAACGCAGGAGAGGACTCTTCCAGTCATGATTGGCTAGAGTATACCTTTTTCGTAATTAGTGCCTCCTGGTCTGAAAAAGGGGTAAACTATCACCAGGAAGACGACCATTCAAATACTTTAACAAGCGTGAATGCGACAAATTCGCTTGGAAATCTTTTCATTTTTCGAGAGCCTGAAAAGAGATTAACGGTAGACTTCGGGGGTTGTCCTTTTCCGTGGAAGTTTAACGAGCCCGGAAAAGTGATAAATCATAACTCAGTACTTGTTCTTATAATTCCGTGAGTACGAGAACAAACGAAGAGTAAACTCATCATCACGCAATAATTACAGACTAGCCGTTGCAAAAATAATGACAAAACGTTCAAGGGAGTGTTCATACCAGTGATGACCATTGTGATACGAGAAACGACATGAAAGACTACTTGCAACTCTTGCACACTAGAGAATGTGTCAAATAGCTTCAAATATGACAAAAATGGTCAAAAACTATGATAAATGGCCCAAGAGCATCAAAATATTTGAAAAGGAATATTCCATTCTATTTATAAATATAAAAATGGGCCAAAAATAGATTTCATTGTTTCATTTTCCAATTTGGGAGGAGAAGTACCAATTTGGAGCCAAAACTTCCTTTGCCGATTCCGGGAGCTACGATCCGCCATTTCACCCACAGTCAAGAGCAGGTAAGCCTAAACTTCATCCAGCAACTTTCCAGTGGATTAGATTTTGTTTTTAGGTTCATTTTTTGGGTTTTTTGATGAATTCATGGAGGGCTACTGCGCTCTCGGCTCATCGCAGTTGGCCCTTTCAGGAACTACGACGAGACCGACTCAGCACAAGTCCCGAATGGGTGAAGTGCGACGACATCGCACTATACGCAAAAGTTCAGTGTGACGACGGAGTTTCATTTCCCAAACATCAAATTTAATCCAAAAAATGAACTTACAGAGGTTGAAGTAGGATCTAACAGTGTTTAAATGTCCCTTTTGGCAGGTTGGTGGCAATCCAACATGGTTTTAGAGTGGCGAGAATGAGAACACGAAGTAGAAGATGAACAAGCTGCCAATGATCCACAATGCGTGGATGCCTTGAGGAACTATGGTTTGCTCAAGTTCTTTGAGATTCAGGGGATGAGATCCCAAATCCCATTGCTATCACACATGCTCCAGAGTTGGGATGTGACCCAACAATATTTTGTGATTGGTGAGCACATCCTCACAATAGATGTTGAGGACATATATTTCCTTATTGGTTTGTCCCGGAGAGGGGAACCTGTAGTACTTACTGGAACACGGGCCAGTGACCGCACAGTTGATGACATGGTGTCACAGCATTGTACCGCTACTGCTCGATCTTCCAGTGGGAAGATTCTTATCAGGGATGTGGTGAGCCTCCCACTACGTACCATATTGTTTACTATTACTAGAGTGGAAGGTAGCCAAGCCCCACACACGGCTACTCGGACCCAGATGCTTTATGCGGAGGACTGCATGTCCCCCATGGTTTTCAACTAGTGCGAGGGTCTCCTCGCAAACCTCCGAGCTTAGATGACCAAGTGTCGGCAGGGAGAGCTCAAGCAGTTTGGTTATGGGTCGATCGTGGTATCGTTTCTCTTGGAGTGGATCCCTCTCTTGCGCCCACAGGTAGTACTAGATGATAGAGAGCCTCGAGATCCCCACATGTTCATATGGGCTGAGGTGATGACTCGTCATGCTGGAGGACCTATCATCAGCTTTGGTCTCGAGTTCTTTAGCTGGCTAGAAGGCCAGTTACTCATGGTTGAGGACTTCCTGTATAGTGGTACGGATTTCAGAGAGGATCCTGATTTGGTGTTGCCCGAGGATGCAGCATGGGGTGACATAGGTGAGAACAAAAACCCTTGTACTTTTACTTTTGTATATTTATCATTTTTTTATGTAGTGCTGACAAGTATATAACATGTGTTCGCAGATGTGGGGCCCGTACGGCCGGTAGGACTTTCTCTCCTGGCGAGGAGAGACAGAGGTGGGGAAGCAGTTGTGCCCCCAAGCGCTCATGCTGCCATCGAGGAGATGGAGGAGGTATACAAGAACTTGTCCCAGCTGACAGTGGAGGTTCCTGAGCCAACAATAGATGACCTACCGAGACCTATGCAAAGGTTTGGGGTTGGAGCGTCCATACGCTTCAATGCCCTACTCTGCAAGGTAGCGAGGACCGTGGATTGCTTCCTCACTCAGTGACAGCGGGCTGTCCATGCTAGGGGTGGTGTACGGGTCAGGCGTCAGGCCTAATGACACTATTATACTTGTACTGAGACCTTAGAGGCCTCAGATTTTGTACTACTGAAAGCTATGATGCTTCAGATTATGTAGAGACTCACTGAAAGCCATGGTGCTTCAAATTTTGTACCAACACTACTTTTGAGCGATATATATATACAGACCTTCTCGGTGATTTATACATTATGTGTTTTAAAATGATGAGTGATGTGATCTTGTTTACATGTTTTCTTTTATACATTGCATTATTTACATGTTGTGAATGCTTTCACATATTATGAATATTATGTGTGTGTGATGTACCAATCCAAAATGAAGTTGGCCATCAAATCAACAACTATGTTTAATTCTCGTGGAATGTGTAGGTACTGAATGGATTCAAATAACCTTTCTGGGAGACGTACCCGTCTGAAGAGACGGAGTAAGGTGGGATCACGGATGGCGTAAACCCATTTAAGATGGGGAAGAATCCATGTGGATGACAATGTGGTTCATACCCAAGGAAATGGTGTTAGCTAGGGTTCTGATTACTGCCTGATACTCTGTGACATTGTTGGTCGCAAACCCTAGGCAACTTCATCCTGAGCTAATGAGCTCACCTGTTGGGGAATATAGTACCTAGGTTGTCGAAGCAAGGTTACGGGTATGCCAGTTGGCGTCTTCCGCGAATCCATAGCACGTTTCCATCTGCACACGTAGACAGAACATGCTATAAGGAGCGGAAACAAGATCTAAAGACACTAAAAAACAAAAGCGTCACAACACACAAAAACACAAAAAACACGCCATGTACAGTATATACAAGAAAGTCTAAGCGTGACAATTTTAAGAGTAGTATCTCTTGAGGTAAAGCCCATTGCGGGGTTCACCCAAAGAGATTCCGTCATAGTCTCCAAGCTCATAAGATCCCTTTTCCAAAACACGTTTGACAAGGTAAGGTCCATGCCACATGGATTCAAACTTTCCTGCTCCTAGTTTGTCATGCTTCTGGTCATAAGTGAGGACCAGGTCACCCTCGTTAAAGATACGAGGTTCAACTGACTTGTCGTATTGGGATTTGATGCGTTTCTTGTGCGCTTCATTAGCAAGAGAGGCATCTCGGCGGGACTCGTCAAGTTTTTCTAAGTGCAAGAGACGTTCTTCCTCGGAAGTAGTGTTAGGAAGAAGTTTGACAGCGAGTTGTAGAGACGAAATTTCGCACTCTATAGGTAGGACAACCTCCAATCCATAGACTAGTTGGAAAGTAGTGAAACCTGTGGCGATTTTAACGGAGGTTATGTAGGCCCATAACGTTGAAAAGAGCATGTTATGCCAATTGGATTTCTGTGTACCTACCATCCTTTGGACCATAGTTTTCAAGACTTTGTTAATGGCCTCGACCTGTCCATTGGACTGCGGGTAGTAGGGTGTTGAATTTTCATGGCGAAAACCCAAACTATCGCTTAGTTCATTAACCATATGGTTCTGAAAATGGGAACCATGATCGGTAACAATTGCCTGAGGAACTCCGAACCGCACTATTACATGATTGAACATGAAGAGTGCGGTGGTTTTGCCGTCGTTCTGGTATGTAGGCATAGCTTCGGCCCACTTTGTAAAGTAATCCACAGCTACAATGATGTAACTATTCCCCCTGGCCGAGGTAGGCTTACAATGCCTAAAGTCGATGCCCCATTTTGCGAAGGGGCCCATGGCAATAACCGGGTGTAACGGGGCGGGATGGGTGCGCTTCTTCGTATGGAAGTGTTGGCAAGGAGGACACTTTTTTACGGCCTCAATACAATCTTTGAAGATAGTAGGCCAAAAATATCCTGCGCGCAAAATCTTATGTGTTGTAGCCATCCCAGAGAGGTGACTGCCACATGCCCCGGTGTGACAGTCATTGAGAATACGTTCATCCTCATCGTGAGTGAGACAATGTCGAAGAATTGAATCAACGCCATGGCGATACAAAGTATCATTGATGATTAAATAATACTTCGCATGGTGACGTATCTTACGATGGTCGTCGTGAGACAGTTGAAGGTTGAAGCATTGGGTTTGAAGATACAATGAGATATCTCCATACCATGGATCAGTCGTACTGATGAGAAACAATGATTCATCTGGAAAAGAGTCATTGTGCTCAACTTATGCATCAGGACGGGGAAGGTCACAGATCAGCTCGGAAAACACCAAAGACTTCTTTGACTTGGCTTTCTCGAAAAGAAGATCAAATTCTTGCAGTATCACGATCCAACGTGAATACTTGCCCCTAAGCACCTGATGTGTCAGGACGTGGTACATGGGGTTCGAGTCTGCGATGATGGTGGTGGTGCGGAGCAAGATATAGTGCCGGAACTTCTGGACAGCGATGACCGCCGCGAATGCGAGTTTTTCGACATGTGAATATCTAGTTTCAGCGGCAGCAAGACCCTTACTTGCATAGTATATTACATGTCCCTGGACGTTTTGATTCTCCTGTACCAAAACCATGGTGATAGTGGTAGCAGAAGCGGCGAGATATAAGATATAATCTCGATAATAATTGGGCGATTGGAGCACGGGGGCATGCGTGATGGCATGTTTCTTATTGTCGAAGGACTTTTGAGCTTGGTCATCCCAAATGAATGGGATGTCCTTCTTGAGCAGTCTCATGTACCCCTGAGTCTTCTCCGCGAAATTGCAAACAAAACATCTTAAATAAGTCACCTTCCCTTGGAGACTTTGAAGTTCCATCACATCAGTCGGGGGTGGCAGGTTGATGATGGCCTCCACCTTTAAGGGATCAATGCAGATCCATTCCTTCTAAAAGATAAATCCTAAGAGGCGTCCGGACTCAACGCAAAAGATACAATTATGAGGATTTAGACGGATATTGTACCGTCTGCATCTGAGGAAAATGGCCATCAGATGATCAATGTGGAACTCGTGCTGCTTTGAATGAGTAGGGAGATCGTCTAGGTAGGGTTCCACAAAGTCCTTAATATCATGGAAGGCATATGACATAGCCCGCTGAAACGTGGCGCCAACATTTTTAAGGCCAAACGGGAGTTTGCGGTATGCAAATGTTCCCCACGGGTAGATGAAAGTCGTCTTATGTTGGTTGGCGGGGTTGATCTCGATCTGGTTGTAACCAGAAAAGCCATCCATGAATGAGAAGATGACGCTTCCGACACAATTGTCGATAATCTGGTCGATGAAGGGGGTCAAGTAGTTGTCTTTTGGACAAGCCCGATTAAGGTCTCGATAATTGACATAGACGCGAATGGTACCCTGATTTTTGTTCACAGGGACGACGTTTGAGACCCAATCAGTCAATGGGACAGGATAAATAAAACCATCCTTTAAGATCTTTTCAATTTCTTCCTTGATTTTCGCCGTCTTTCGGGGTTGTACTGGTCGCAACTTTTGGCGTACAGGTTTGATGTCGAGATAGGTTTTTATTTCGTGAGAAACAATTGCGGGGTCTATCCCAGGCATCTCCTCATAGTACCAAGCAAATACGTCTCGAAATTGCTTGAATAAGGCCGTGCCAGCAGCTATTTCTTTAGGGGAACACTTCTGGCCTATGTGAATGTGTTTTACTATACCAGGTTTCACCGAGATGTCTACCGGGGTGGTTGGCCCAATATTGGCCACGTTTCCCTCCGTGTCTACAAGACATGTAAGAATGGGGGAATGAGGGAACGGGTAGATATCTGGTGAAAAGAGGGTGTGGATGTTGTCCTCTATGTACTCCAAAGGAGGAAGAAAAGATGACCTATGGTGGAGATCATCCCATGGGCCATCATCAACATTCATAACTTCCATGATGGAATTGTCTGAATAAAAAGTTTGAAGTAAGAGATCAAGTAGAGATGACGTCCATCGTAGAGAACAGGATGGAGAGGCCACGGTTAAATGGTCCTCCGGTGCTGATTGGATAGCCTCGTAAATACGTTCAGCAGGTGAAAGATGCATTATATCTCCAAGCAGGTGTGTTGTGGCTTCATCCGGTACAAGCCAAGCATCGTTAGAGTGAGATAAAATCTCTGTTGAGATCATGTTCATCGTAGCGACATGATTAGGGGGGTCCGTCATCGGAAAAACGCCCATGAGAGATGAATCTTTCAAAAGGCCAACCCCTATACTCTCATATTGTTTAGACATTTGTCCAATGGAAGGAACATGGTCACCAGGATGAGTAGTAGCATCTGGTGCACAAAAATCTAATTGGTCGATAGTAACAATTCGTCCTTGATGGGGAAATTATACTATGCGGAAGACTGAAGAGGCTACCGCCTGCATGCCGTAAAACCAATTACGACCAAGCAAGAGATTATAATCTATTGGGGCCGAGACCACTTCCACGTTAACGGTTACGGTCTTTCCGCCAAAATCAACTGCAAGACCTTGTAAGATCCCATGAGGTTGAAATCCACGCCCGTCGAATGCTTTCAACGTGGTAGGAGAACGATTCAATTCGGCGGAGCCAATGGCTCTCCAACAGGCGATCGACAGGATAGAAGTGGAGGCACCTTCATCCGAAAGGGTACGATGGACAATCTTCCCAGCAGTGTTCGCCGAAACTTGGAATGCAAGCTGGTGGGAGAGCCTGGGCTTGAAGTGGTCAACTCAGAACATTATGGTATTCGAGGAATCGGGGTCGACTGCACCAATGGCTGCAAGGAGAGTTTTGCATTGATTAGGACAATTCTGCAAAACTTCCAGGGTAGACATGGCGCAAGGAGCTTGTGCCAAGTCTTCTATGATATTGTAATTTTGTGTCGCCTGAGCGTTGGGACTAAAAATAGCTTTTCAAATCATACTCTTGGGCAGTCGCAATATCGAGTCTAAGGAGGGCTTCTCAATGGTGAGAGAAGTTGATGGTACAGTGACATCAGTTAAGGAGTCAGAAGCTTTTTCAGCATTACTTCCAGTGGATTCCTTCGAAGGGACCGGTTCGTAAGATCGCGAGCGAGTGTTCAAATTGATCGTCTCGTTACGCACCATGAGAACATGCGTGGTATTGGATGGTTCCCCCTAGGCTAGGGGGGTTGAGCAATCATCTGCTGATTCTGAGTAGGAAACGGATCATTGAGGACTACGAAAGTTGGTTTACCCCTAAGAAACTTTTGAACTTCGTCTCTATGGGGACATTCTTTGGAGAAATGGTCATCTCCACACAGTAAACAAGGATACTTTAGTTTTCGTTTCTGCTTGGTATCATCAGGAGTGCTCTTTTGTTCCTGTTGGGAAGAAGACTTTTTGGGTTTCCCCTTGTTCTTCTTTTTGCCACCAGAATTCTGAGATGAATTTGATTGAACAGAATTCACCTCTTTAGTTTGAGCAGGAGTGGTGGATTTGGTGGTGATGTGGCCATCCTAAGCCGATAATGGGGAGGAACTGTGAAGGTTGGATGATCCAACAGTGCTAGAAGTAGGATGGGTGTTAAGGGAACCAATGATTCCATCAGTTTGGAGTACCGTATGTGGTTTCATAGGGTCACTAATGTCACGGGCTGCGTCAGGAAAAATATCAAACAAAGTGTTGGATTGAGTGTAGACTAGGTCTACTACATGGGCACTTGCGATGGCTTGTTCTTCGGTGACAGCACCTCTCATGGCAATGTCTCTTGATATGGTAGGGATGAGGGATTTTGTGAACCAATCTGCTAGGAGCTGATCTACAATAGGACCTTTAATGAGACGTCGTCTCCTTCGCCATTCATGGATATGATCCGAAATATGAGTGGCGGTATTATGACGGAGTGAGGTTAAAAGATCGGTACCAGTTTCATATCGTATGGGTAGCTGGAAATGTCTCAATTTCATGGCAAGAGAACCAAAATCAGGAAAAGAGTGAGGTGAAAACTCAATGTACCACTTGGAATCCAAACCGATGAGAGTCCTTTGAAACAATCTAAGATGAATTGAATCGTCCATTAAGGAATTAGATGAACACCATAAGTGGTATGTCATAACGTGGTTTTTAGGGTCTTCACCCAGCTTGCCGTCAAATTTGGGGATATCAGACGGAAGTTTCACCGAAATTGGTGGCCAGTTAGATCCGTGGTAAATAGGATCGTTGGTTAAACGGGATAGGTCAAGCAGGTCCAAAGTAGCCAAGAAGGGAAGCTGTGGGTTAGGCTGCACGTATTGATAATATAGATAAGGCGTGTAAGGACTAAACTGACCGTAAGGTGTACCAGGAGGAAACTGGTCATAGGGGGGTGTGCCACCCGGACCGTAAGGGGGTATGCCACCATAAGGTGGTCCGTTCCAATAAGGTAGGGGCCCACCTCCACCACCGGGAGGGGGTGGAGGTCCGCCACCACCACCAGGAGGAGGTGGGAATCCATAACCGTAATGAGGTGGCCCACCACCACCTCCACGTGGAGGGGGTGGTGGACCACTTCCGTCGCCAAAAGGATGGGGACCCCCACCACCTCCTCCGCTAGAAGGATGAGGGTCTCCACCACCATCGCCACCACCATAGTAATTAGGTCCTCCACTGCCTCCGCCTGGAGGGGGTGGTGGACCACCTCCGCCACCTGAAGGGAAATGTCCTCCTCCACCATTATAGGGTGGTCCCCCCAACCATAGTAATTAGGTCCTCCACCGCCTCTGCCTGGAGGGGGTGGTGGACCACCTCCGCCACCTGAAGGGAAATGTCCTCCTCCACCATGATAGGGTGGTCCCCCACCTCCTTTGCTGGGAGGGGGTGGTGGACTATTCCCGCCACCACCAGAAGGGTGAGGGATGTTGTTGTTAAAATGAGGTGGACCTCCACCAAGGTTAGGTGGGGGGCCGCCGTCTCCAGCAGGAGGTGGGGGAGGGCCGATCGGGGGTGGTGGTACTTGAGGGATAGTCGGTTGGGGTCTGTGTTGCAACATAGGTTGTTTCCCCCATAGAGTGTATGGATTCCCGGGATAAGGTATCCCGTATGGTGCATTTCCGAGATTAGATTGGCCCGGCGCAGGGTTAATAGAACCTGGATACGCTTGACTCCATGAGGGTTGAGTTACATTGGATGGCCCCCCAACATGAGATAATCCCATGGTGGATGATCTAGCGGGTTGGGATGGTCCAACAGAAGGTCCGTTGGGGATTCCACTGCCTATGTTCTGGTTAGGAAACGGAGTTTCCCCCCAACCACAACAGGTTGACCACTATTCAAATGTTGAACCAACGTAGGTTGTTGACTAGCTACTGTAGTAATAACATTACCAATAAGATAATCCGTGGGATTGGAACACCCTCCCCTCGAATTTTGAGGTGGGGGAGGAACTGGTAAAGTAACTGTGGTAGTGACAGGTGTGTTGGACTGTTGTCCTTCCACAAGTTGGTTCACTTGAGGTGCAGGACTGGACTCTTGTGAGGGTTGACCAGTCTTATTAGCAGTCTCATGGTGGGAAGGTTCTTCTGGTGATCCAAAAGATATCGGATGAACCGGGATGTCTCTGTTGTCGAATCTTATTTGAAAGTTCGGATTTCGAAACTCTTCAGAGCATCGCTCGAGACTTTGTCTTCGAAGGCCATCACCCCTAAGACGCAATTGTTCCACACGTTTGCGGATAGGGCCGAAAATCTCGGTGGGATCAGACCTGTAATAAGGTCTAGAGAGCTCTAGAGTAGTCCAATTAGGTGGGGATGAGATGGCAAAATGAGCCACTGGGTGGTCTCTAGAAGATGTCCAGTAAATTGTTGAAGGACCAATAGCTGTTGTAGGGTCGTCTTGGGGTCGGTTTATCCATTCCAATGATCCAGGTTCTCCCGAGATGACGGGAGAAAGGTCTTGTGAAGTAGGGATTTGTGCTTCTTCATCATGTGGGGGATGAGAGGCAAGTGAATCCGGAGGAGTTTGTGGAAACAAAAGTCGTCCAACATTCAGAGTGGGGTTTTCCACTTCAGTAACTACGACTGTGTTACGCTGATCCATTCTTACCCTCGAAATAACCTCCATATTAAGGGGATATTCGGGTGATAATTTTAAGATCCTACGGGACCTTCTCCAGGGAAAATCCACCAAAGCGTCAGGATAATCATCCAGGATGGCTGAAACAACGTTTTCTCCTAAGGGTATGCTAAAAGAAAAGCAGTCCAGAAAAACCTACTCAAACTAAGGCAGCAAGCAAACTTATGTGACAGAGTGGATTCAAAAATATGGAACCTCACGGAATTATCAAGGCATCGCAAATCGTGATATACTCCAGGGTCCAACAATATGACGTGACAAGGAGGATTGGGACCGTACCCTTGCCTGCATACCTGATTACCTGGACAGTACGTGCGTGCTAATCTCCCCGAGTGTTGTTCTCGGTGTATTGCTTTGCCAAGACCACCAAATGGTTAACTCAGTTGGTTTCAGGAATCCTAGTGGTGTCTCCCGATATACACAAGGTACGTGGGATCTCAAGTCCGTAGTGGTGCTGTTTAATGCACAACCGTTCGGCAAGAGACCTTCCGATATACTACCGAGTACGTGATACATCCTTTGATATACGCCAAGTACGGATTATGGTACTTGGTGGGTACGCGAAGGAGCTCGATATACCGATAAGTACGTGGAAGACTACAATACCCCCAGGATACAGTGCTGGCAACTAACGAAAGCTGCCACGCTTAACGACGTCGGAACACATCTCTAACTTACACACAAGTTGCTAAAAAGTTTACCTAGTTCTACCGTTAATCTTATCTTGGACGGTTAGGTGAATGCATGAGGTGAGTACATAATCGGAAGCATGATGCAAGCCCTGGCTACATGCACGAAATATTCTTTTCTTTCAATGAATTCTAGCTATGGGAAGGAGAAATTTTTTTCCAATAGTATTTCCAAAACAAACTCAATGCAACACAATCCCAATTCAAACAAAACTTCACTATGAAAGTATTCTTTTCCTTTTCGACGAAACACAAAAAATCACAACACTACTATCCAAATCAAAACATTTTTTCTTTTCTTTTCTTTTCAAATCAAAACAACACTAGGTAATGAAAAGAGAGGATTCTGAAATGGAATATGCAAGTTTTTCAATTTCACTTTCAATGGTCTAAAAGCAATAGAAATTAAAAATGCATCTATCTTTCCTTAGCATGGAATCAATTTTGCAAAAATCGAAGCGTACTTTGAGTCTTTCAAGAAAATGAGTGATTCATAGTTCGAGAAAAACACAATAGATCATACATTCATTGAACTTTTCCAAAACATAAACGAGAATTTTCCAATGCATAACAATTTTCTTCAATAATGCTCAAGAAATGATGGGAAAGAAGCACTTTTTTTTTTCTTCAATGGATGCATCAAAGAATAAACTTGATAACAACTAAGTTTCCAGATCTAAATGACTGAAAAGAAAACACTAGTACACTCAAAAAACTCGAGAAAAGGAAAGCACTCGATCAAGCTGAAAGACACACTTAACTCAAAATCAAGCAGCAGCAAGCAAACCAAGCGAGCAAAGCTCAAGCAAAATGAGAACGAGGTCTGGAAGCTGATCTAATGTAATAATCAGATCAGGGATGGAAGGAAGGGAATGCAAGGGTGAGCATATGAAGGTGGAGGAGACAAGAGTATCCACCACTACCGGCCTTCAAGCTTGTCCAAAATGGAACCCAAAATCAATCCAAACAAAACCAAACACTCAAAACACAAATAACAGGTGGGATCCCTGGCTGGATCTTGCAGCATATAGAGAGTTCATACAGCAAACCAAAGTCCAAACTAATGAACAGAGAAGAGATGCCTGCATGCAAAAATTTGACAAATCGGCACACTTTGTTCTTGTACACAGTGCGACGTCGCAGTTTTCTTACACGGGAAGTGCGACGATGTCGCAATTTTCCAATGCAAGGGATGCGGCGAGTATCTAACAGGTAAAGAACAGAGACCCAGAATGACAAGGTCTCGCTCTTTTCCCACTACCTAGGTGCAACAGGAGAAGTCTAGATTCAAAAATGAATCAGATCTCTCAGTAATGAACCATGGAATGGTTTGGGAATGAGTTGTATAAACTCAGAGGAAGCAGATCAAAGTCTTCAATACGAAGATCTAATAATGAAATCAACTCCAAGAAGTGAATGGCAAAAATAAAAAGGCTTGTGTCAAGCAATCAACTGAAAATGACTCTTAGATTAACAACTACTGACCAGATTCTATACTCCCCAGTATGGTCGCCAGATTTGTTATCGGACAATCTACCAAAGACGGATCTAAGGTGTGATCTCCCTAGTTCAAGTGAATCTAGAACAAATAGAACAGAATACAAAACTCATTTCCTAGATCTAGTTACAGATCGAGTACTTAGATATCATACCTTTTAGATCGCAAATCCTTCTCCTTGTTGTTGCTCCAAGTCTCGCGGTCATCAAATCTCCAACTGCAAGACCTGTCAAGACAATATGGAAACGATACAAGCAATACAAGATATCTAAACAATAACTGATCTAAACTAACAGTTGAGGAAGAAAGTTCTAAACATCATCAACGAGACAACATTTATGGAAAGAGATTATATTAACTGTATAAAAAGTGGGAAAACATAGAAAGGATGAAGCTACAACAAAAGCCTCAATGTCGCATCCTCCATCCAACATGTCCAAGCCAAGTCTCCAAGATGGTACAAGCTTCCCACTCACCAATATGGATTCTATCAGCATAAGGATACCATAGACCTTCCTCCCTCCCATGGAGAGAGTGGGTGTTTATATAAGGCTAAAGAGATAGGGTAGGTTGAGGATTAGGGGGAGATGGTTAAGGGATCTTCCCATAAGGTTAGGAACCTAAATGCCACCTCACCTAGAGCCTAGGGATAGGCCTCCACCTCAACAAACTTCTAGAAATACCTTGAGACTCCCCAAAATAGTCTTTAACCAACCTCGTCGCACCCTGGTAGAAGACACAGAGTGACAAAGGGGTGTCGTCGCACTCTGTAGGAAGACAAAGTGCGACAGTGTCTCACCCTAGCTGACCAGAAACTGTGACGTCGCACCCTATATGAAGGAGAAGTTCAACAGCCTACTAAAAGGGGTCAACTAGGAAGGGAAATCTCTCAGTTGGATTTTTTTTAGCCCAGAATGAGGTTTAGGGGTCAGAGCAAAGAGTTTACATAATGGTCAAGATGACAACATTATCACAACGGTCATGATGACGACACTTGGTCATAATGACGATACTTGCAACAGTCATGGTGACGACACTAAGTCAGGATGACAACACTTGCAACACTTGTGAAACTTGCACAAGGGTGACGACATTTTGGTGTAACACCCTCCACATCTCAAGAGTAGCTCAGAGAACAAGTGTAGAGTTTAAACTAAGAGAGAAATAAATAGAACTTCATTGACAAAGAATGACAATGAACTAGAGGCTTATCATAGCGTCCAAGCTCTTAAGTCCCATCTAACAACTCAACCTCATAACTCTCCCCAACTTCACCATCCCTCAAAATTGAAACCCTAGACGCATCCATCATCCAATGGAGGGAATAACATACATAATAGTTGCAGGATATTCAATGTGAATGACAAACTCATCGCTTAAATATAGTGTTGTTGCCACAACCTGATCCCCAATTTTTTTGAAAATTATGGGGCTCCTCCTTTTCTCTTACGAGAGTTTTAGAGTTTCGTCTTCCTAGAAAAATCCTACCTTCAGACTTAGTTTTTCCAAGAGGATTGGGAAAACAAGTTCATTTTTTGACTAAGTAAAACTCATCTTTTGCAGCCGACATGATCGACGAAACTCATCCAGTTGAACCGAAAGGGTTGGAGACATCCTTTAAGTTTTATACATTTTTATGTTTCAGAGAAACTCATCCAGTTGAGTCGATACGGTCGGAGAAACTCAGTCATTTCCGTCGAAACGGTCGAAGCACTTTTTGTTTGCTTCTTCAACACTTACGTTTTCTTCAATTTTGGGCGTGGAAGAGATCGACAAATCTAGGATATCCGAGCCGAAGTAGTCACTAGCAGTCGTTAAGTTGATCCGATGTGTCCTAAGAAGAATAAATCAGCGAAAAGTATTTATAGTCGCGATACGTTTCGGCTGAACTCGGAAACGACCGCCGAAACAGTCGCAGTTGCAAGCTGAATTTTTCCCAAGGTTCGTCGTCGACGATACATTTCACAAAGACTGAACAAGTCCTACTGAAATGATCGGTGACGAAAATCTATAAGTGGCGACGCATAATAAAATGTCCACCGAAATGATCGCAAAATTGCAAGCCAAAACTCGTTGATCGCCATGCATCGACGTAGTTAACAAAGCGTCGCCGATACGTTTCACAATGACTGAACAAGTCCCACTGAAACGGTCGGCGTCGAACGTTTAGTGGCAGCAACGTTTTGAACCGGTTGTCCTGTGAAAATACTCACAACAGATCTAAGAGATGATGTATACCTTACAAGAGAATGATTATGATTAAGAAAGAAAATAGAAGAAGAGTGATCAATATAGTATAATGAGCAACAAAATAATATGGTATAGTAGAACTCGGATAGAAGCAATAATACTTCACACACACTAGTTAATTAATCACAATATGGACAAATAAATAGTACACTGGTAGAGAGGATTCGAATGCCTAAGGTGGCAATTCGAATTAGCCTCTCAGAGTGATCATAAGATCAATAGAGTGTCATCGGAGCACAAATAGGTGTCCTCATGATCATCGGAGCACAACTGGAAGTCTTCATCATCATCAATGGAGTCATCAATGCTCAAGTAACTGTCAGCCATTAGTTAAACTGAGTCTGGTAGGTGTAACTGAGTGTAAATGAGTGTAACTGAGTGTAACTAAGTGTAACTGAGTGTAACTGAGTGTAACTGAGTATAAACTGAAGATAACTAGACTGGTAGGTGAAGAAGGGCAAGTTGCTTCCTAAAATCAAGGAAGAAGGGCACATTAAGCAATTGGAGGGCTAAAACTGAATAGTAAGAAGCTCCTGGGGGCTGGCTAATTGAGGGCTAGGTGTTGGACTGATGACTGGGATGCATGCAAAATGCATGCAAACCCTAGAATGCATGCAAACCCTAAAAGTGCATGCATGACTGAAAATGTAAATGATCAAAATACTGGTGGGACTAAGATGGAGTATAGGAATATCCTAACACCCCCCCTTAATCCATCCTATGCCCTGGTACCTAAGACCAAAGGTCACCCAATACAATGAATAATAACAGTCAATAAACCAAGGAAGTGGGAAAATTTCATGGGAAACATACCCCCTCCTCAAAAAACAGACTGTAAGGCACACACAAAAAATAAATGCTCCAAACTCAAGCAGGTGTGATGCTTGGTAATATGTCTGGAGGTATCTTCTTCTTGGGAAGAAGTGGATCATGCTCAAAAAACATGTGCTTGTACTTGCTCTTCAGATCAAATGTGATGAGAACAAATCCAAAAGTATGAGGATGATCCTTGAACCTGTGATTCGAATCAGCTGAGGTAGCATCAAAATTATGAATATGCAGATAGTATTTTGTCTTCTCCTTCGAACCATCATGGGTGAGATTATGCCAAAAAGAACCATCAAATAATAATTGCTTGAAATCCAAATCAAATTTAAGACTTGAAGAATAGTTTCTTGAGATCTCCTTTGAACCAGCAGGGGTGAGATCAAAACTATCATATGCATGAGAAATTATCCCAAGCGAATGGAAATGGTTTCTTGAGATCTCCTTTGAACCATAAGAGGTGAGATCAAAACCAATGTATGCATGAGAAATTATCTCAAGTGGGTGGCAATGGCCATATTCTTCAATAACCTTCTGAAAGCATGTGCTAATGATCATATAGTAGTAAATAAGAGATGATTGCTTGAGAGGAGCGAATGCATTACCTCCAATAGCTGATTTTACCTCTGAAATAATCATGTGATCATGATGCAAACCAACAGACTTTGGTGCAAGAGAGGATTTAGGACCTTCTGCAATATCTAGAGTGTGAGTTGGCACAGAAAGAGAAGAAAGTTTGAGCATGAGTGTAGAATCTGCAAGTTCTTTGTGAACAACTTCAATATGAGATGATACTGGTTCATGATCTATGAGACCACCAAGAGGAGCGAATGCATCACTTTGCTTGCTTTCGAATGGGCTTGGACCAATCCCTTCAGTCTTTCTGCCAAATTTTTCATCCAGGTGAGCCCATAACTCTTTTGGAGTCCATAACTCCATTGGAGTTTCAACACCATCACGGTATTGGAAATAGAATCTCAGGTATTCAGGCAAAGAAAGCATCATTGCTCCAAAGGCTCCATCACCTTTATTTAACCAATGAATCTTCTCTTCAGGGGATTCGAACTCTCTTTCAAATGACAATCAAAGAGATCATGGATCTTCAAGTATGCTATCATTCGTGGTTTCCATTCATCATAGTTGAATGGAGAAATAGGAGTAATTCTTGATGAATACATAGAAGCTATAGAGTACCTGCAAAAACAATATAGAATAACTGCAACTGCTACTGCTGCAAAAATGCAAAAACTGCTGCAACTGCTGCACTCGAAATCTTGGTAATAACCTGCAAAAAACTCTCAAGAATGGAGATAAACAATACTCTCAACATGCTCTGATACCATGTGAAAATCCTCACAACAGATCTAAGAGATGATGTATACCTTACAAGAGAATGATTATGATTAAGCAAGAAAATAGAAGAAGAGTGGTCAATACAGTATAATGAGCAACAAAATAATATGGTACAGTAGAACTTGGATAGAAGCAATAATACTTCACACACACTAGTTAATTAATCACAATATGGACAAATAAATAGTACAATGGTAGAGAGGATTCGAATGCCTAAGGTGGAAATTCGAATTATCCTCTCAGAGTGATCATAAGATTATTAGAGTGTCATCGGAGCACAACTAGGTGTCCTCATGATCATCGGAGCACAACTGGAAGTCTTCATCATCATCAATGGAGTCATCAATGCTCAAGTAACTGTCAACCATCAGTCAAACTGAGTCTGGTAGGTGTAACTGAGTGTAACTGAGTGTAACTAAGTGTAACTACGTGTAACTGAGTGTAACTGAGTGTAATTGAGTGTAACTGAGTGTAACTGAGTGTAACTGAGTATAAATTGAAGACAACTGGACTGGTAGGTGAAGAAGGGCGAGTTGCTTCCTAAAATCAAGGAATAAGGGCGCATTAAGCAACTAGAGGGGTAAAACTGAATAGTAAGAAGCTCCTGGGGGCTGGCTAATTGAGAGATAGGTGCTGGACTGATGACTGGGATGCATGCAAAATGCATGCAAACCCTAGAACGCATGCAAACCCTAAAAGGGCATGCATGACTGAAAATGTAAATGATCAAAATACTGGTGGGACTAGGATGGAGTATAGGAATATCCTAGCATGTCCCGCTGAAACGGGGTTGGCCATAAGTGACCTCACCAAACCCCATTAAATTCACATTTAAGCACCACTAGCTGCACCCACTTCGCTTTTAATGTTGTGTTGGCATAGGTTATTATAGGGCTTGGAGTCATTTTCGTTTTTTTTTTCACTTTACAAAAACGTCGTTTCGAGTCTATTATTGCCTCCGCCACTCACCTAACGCCGTTTGTAATTCGTTGCCTCCACCAGTCGCCAACTTCCTCGCATCCAGACACCATGGAACTCATCTACTAGTCATCAACTGACAAGTAGGTCGTTGTGTGCTCTTTGTGGTCGATTTTTATCCTTTTGTTTTGGTTTTATGTTCTAGAGCTTTTCCTTTTTTGGACATCGTTTCTCCTGCGAAGCTGTTTCGTCCTTACGTCCCCCTTTTCTAGATGTGGTCATTAAGGGGGAACGTTGATTTTCGTAGCCCTAGAATGTTCTAACTGCACTTGTTGTCCTACCTCCCTTTGAGCGCATAGTAGAGTCAGGGCCTTCTGTTAGTATTTTGAACCAGGTTTCGAAGTGGGTTTTGGCGTGGTTAGTGGTTTTATTTGCACCATCGGTTGCGCATAGTAAACCACTTGTAGTCATGAGACCAAAGTAAACCCCCGGTAGCTGCTCTATCACTCCACAGACTCGAGGCCTAGTTGTCATCCTCAACAGACTAACCGACCTGCGTCCATAAGCACTTACCACAGGCACTTTGTTTCATAAAATGGACCTAATCAATGCACTTTAAATACTCCCTTAAGCTAACTCTTTCGTGTTGGTTTAGATACTCATCCCAAGTTTTACTCAGAAATTCATACTTGCCACCAGCAGCTACTTTGTGATTATTCTTTGAATTATTAGGAAGGTTGTTTTGATTTAGTTTGCATATGTTCTGTTTTCCCACCTACACATTGCTAAACGAAGCACAAAAAACTTGACAGCATGATAACGGTGTTTTGTTCAACTCTGTCTATCACTTGTAATATGAGAAAAAAATGCTTGATTAAATTTTGTTTGAATTCTGCATATACATGGCTTTCTTGTTATCAGATATTGAAAAATGACAAAGAAATGAGCCAAGAGGAAATCTAAGGTAGTTGAGTCAAGGTCAAATTTCGAGATTATATTGGAAACCACAGTAGAGACCGTGTTCGAAGATACTAAGGAAGTGACAGAAACTCTCCCTGAATTCGAATGGGGGGAATTATATCAGATGATCCGGGACCAAGATGTGCTTGGTGCAGTTCTTGAAGAGATGTTCTTATATCATAATATTAAGAAATCTCGCATTGCAAAGGAAGCTACACGCCCAGAGCTTTTTCCTTGCTCAGAGGTCATTGGTTGGATTTTGTCGCAAATTGATGCCACGTCAAGGATCATGTCTGACAATAAAGGAGAAGCATTCACCTCGTTCCACCCAGCTCACATAGCAGCAATGTACAAATTACCGCACGCTCAGGTCCTGCTGACTAAAGAATGGATTAAAAGTATTAACATGGACACTCTCGAGTACGTTAAGAAATTATTAATAACAGGAAAATAGCTGAGGCAGAAAGAAAGCGAAGAATATGAGTGTCAAAGTCTGAGGACCCCTTTTAGGATCATATCCCTGATGCTAAGTAGGATTTTGGGAAGAGCAAACGGGACTATCTACAAATTAAATTAGATACCTCTAATTCACCATGTAGCCTTCCATGGTACTGTCTTTAACTAGGAGGACATCATCTCAGATAGTCTGTCATCAACAATAGCGGCTGCGAAAGGGGGTTTAACTTAGAGGAAGGCATAATTTTACATGTCTTCATACCTTGTGGATTGTATATTATCAAGGAATCATTTCCGTAAATTGGGGTGCATCTGGAAAACAACCGATTCCCCTATCTATGGTTCTTATCATATCTTATGGGCCCATAAGTATGCAGGTCACTAATCTCATATGTGAGGAATTTATCTTGCCTCTCTACTAGTTTATTTTCAACAAAGAACCAAACTGCTTGTCCGAAAATGCCATGGCATTCATACAAGAGTATGGGGATTACTACTTATCAAAGGAAGGAACATACATCAAAATGTATGGAGGTTCCCGAGCTCCATCCCTTCTGCCCAAGCATGTGACCGATTTTGTGGTCCACAAGGAAGCAGTAAGACAAGTTTTTATCAATGGGATGGGAAAAATCCTGCATGATCAAAATAAATCTTATTTTCTGCCTCTACCCTTTTGCATCGGGGCTTACAAATTCTCTAAGATTAAGATGGTCGAAACCTTTGTCCAAGATTTGGAAGCATTCCATTTTGGCAAAAAGAGTTTCGCAAGGAATGATAGCCAAGGCAAGGTGGCTAAGCATTGTGCAGCGATCAAAGTACATTGTGATTATACTGACCACTTTGACAAAGATGAAGAAATATTCAGAAGATCTAACAATATGACTGATCTCAACAAGCGCTTTCGACCCAAAGGTGGATTCGGTTCCAGCACTGCTACCAAAGCTGCTAAGCAGGTAGAATGACAAAGGCAAAGAGAAGAATTCATGGATCTACAATTAGCAAAGCAAGAACATAGGCTAAAAGAGGAGACTGAAAGAATTCAGAAAGAAGAGGCCGACATAATTCAGAGAGAAGAAACTGAAAGAGCTAGGAAAGAAGAGATTGAAAGGATTCAGAAGGAAGAAGCTGAGAAGTTGAAAGAAATGAGAGAGAGAACAGAAAAGGAAGTAGCTGAACAACAAAAGAGAAAAGATGAAGAATAAAATTCTAAGAAGGCTGTGGAAATGGGAAGCCCAAGCATTTAGAACATGGACACAGACCCACCCCAAGTATCCAATGAGATAATCACAGGAGGCCACCTCCCATTGAAGGAGTTCGAGCTCACGCCATTTACCCCGTCAAAGGAGCACACTGTGGCTCAATTGGACACAATCATCTTTGACCGTAACAGAAAAAACATCTTAAAGAGAAGGGAAAAGAGACTGAAGATGGGTTCCCAATCGGATATCATCACTATACAGGAGAACACCATCTTGGAGGGTACACACAAAGACCCCAAATTCATGGCATCTGTCAATGTAGTTGTTTCTCAATCAAATGAAGATAATATTGATAAGTTGAAGAAAAGGAGGCATTAACTGTATAGTTAATGATATTGGAAGGTGAGAAGAATGACCTTGAAGCTCAGACCACTCAACTAAAGTCAAGCGAGGCATCTTCCAACCAACAGGTTGAAGAATTAAAAGCTGAGGTAGAGGAGTTAGAAAAGGAGAAGGAATATTTAACAGGACAACTAGAGTTGGCAGACAAAAGAAAGCTAGATATATCTTCATTCCGTGATCAAGCCTGTAAAATCCAAGAACAAATATCATTCTCAGATGATTCTCACCAAGAAGATATATAAGATGACGCTAATGATGGCGAGAACGGATGAGATATCTGCTAAGTCACAGGAAGTCACGCAAAATCTGTGTGATGTTGTAGAAAAGATCAAAATCCAAATGGTCTGGAGAGAGACAAACTCTGAATACCCTAACAACTTGCTTCCTAAGACTACGACAAATGTAAAGTCGAAAATGAAACTTTTAGAATTTTGTAGGAGGGATTCCATAAAGATGAATAATCACATCCTAAAGACTATTTAGAAGTGTCAGGATTTTAATAGGAAAATCCAACAAGTTCATGAGAAGTGTCATCTCTCTCCGCTCCCGCCAATGAACGAACTTCCTTCAAGAGATATACGCATGACAAAGCTACAGAGTGGATTACAAGGGGAGTTAGAATACATCTGAAAGTTGGATGCTCTCACTAAGGAAGGAATCCACCATTTTGTAGGGAAAGCATCTATACATGCATATTTCCTGGAATATAGTTGCACAATAGCAGAAGCAGGGAGGGCGCACGTTGAGACTCAGTTGTCATATCATGAAGTCTCTTTACAAGTATTGGAGCCCAGCGGGCTTAATATCATTATTGAAGGAGCTAATGCGTGTGGGGAATATTATTATAGTTTAGTTGGGTCCACATAATTCTGAATTTGTAAATATCTTTTATGTTTTCTTATGTAAGCACTAGAAGACAAAATTTTGGGAATCTTAGGGTTAGGGTAGATGAAGAGGCACTAGAAGACAAAATTTTGTAAAGATAATTAGGGGGAGAGAATAGAGAAGAGGGACTTTTTTGAAGGTACAATAGAGCTGGACTATTTTTGTATGAGAACTATTTTTCTACTTAATAAAGAAGTATCTGTTTCCTGGGAAAAGATGGTGATGTTAACACCCAAAAAGTGCTCACTACCTCATCTACCCCATTACATGACTCATTTGTCCATATTTCCTACCATATTTGCCTTCAAAACCTTAAAAGCCCATTAAAAAGCCTCCAAAAGGCTAAAAAAACCCTTTCCCCCCCAAAATTATCCAAAATTCCTCCAAAATAGCAAAAACCCTCTAAAAAGGGAATAAAAAATATTAAAAAAAATGGAAAAAGAGGGGAAAATGAGGAAAAAACCCTATACAGCTAACCTAAACCATATGGTTCCCAAAACCATGGGCCAGCACTCCACCACTAAAAACCTATAAATAGGTGATGGAGACCCCTCATTTCATATCCACAGTCAAATACACCCTTACTCTGCCAAAATCACTCTTGAGACCCTAGCTCACCCTTGAGCTACTTTCAACCTTGAGTGCCCCTTTGGCCCATTTCCAACCCTTTGGAGAAAGAGAAAGGAGCAAAGTTGGAGTTTGGAGCAACCCTCTTGGACTATTGCAAGAACTTCACCAACCTCTACACCTGAGGTAAAATTTTAATACAAAAAAGGAAGATCTTCACCATATTTCTATGTTTTGTTATGTTTATTAATGCTCATGCTAGTTTAGAATTCGTATTATTTTATTACTTTAATTTACTATTTATTGAACTGCTACTAAGGAGTCCATTCTCCTTAGTAGGTGCTCATTTGCAAAAGCTAGGGTGAAAACCCTAGCTACAGGTGCATATATTTTGCATGGAATGTGTGGAATGTTAATGGAACTACTTCTTATTGCATTTATAACTCATACTGTGAGATCGTTCTAACTTTCTTGAATTACTTCATGGTGATGAATGATTTTGCTTTATGTGCAATTAATTATGTGCTAAATGAGTAATAATGTTCCTCATCATATCAGAGTTATCTTTGATATTCTTTCTGCTGTGAATGTGATTAATGTGTTGAAACAGTTATTTGTGAGACTTTTATGAGCATTTCTAGTTTATTACTCTTAATTCAAACTCGCTCCCTGCAGGGATAGGATAGAATAGTTAGTTTAGACTAGTTAATAATTGAATTGATCTGGTAGGAGTGATAAGACGGGAGGTAAGAACCTACGTATCACTTGTGAGGCTTCTACCTATCAATTGCATGCATTTAATTAGGGCACTCGCATCTCATAATTAAAGATAAAATTACATAAACGGTGAACCGGGCCACAACCGGTAAAGAAATTTAAATAATCACACACACGGTAGCCGGACCGTTAACCAGACAGATTCCCCCACACCATAGGGTGAGCGAACTAATTGGGCTTGATTACCGAGGAGAATCCCTACTGTTGGTGCTGCGAATTTCGGGGCATCAACAGTTTTTTTGGCGCTAGAAGGAGGGCCGCTAGTGCATGGATGGTAGAGGAGACCTATTTGTACAGAAAGATTCCTCTGGAAACCCACTTGAAACAGGTATACCAGAAGATTTCTTTCTGGAACCCAAAGATCAAGAAAATCTAAACTCTGGAGGTGAACACCAAGAACCTCTTTACGATGTCCCCTTTGAAGAAGTAGATCATTTCCGTAGGCATACACATTATTATGTGAGGAAACTTGGGGGATTAAACGTTATTCCTACATTACCCAGAAGGCGATTTCCTAAGAAAGAAATCGAAAACACCAGATATTCGGTGCTTGTAGAGAATTTGGAAGAACTGTTGGATTTATCTTTTCAAGAAATCATAGATCATTTTGATCAGTTGAGACCTGAATCTCCTCCAGCTCAGTAAATTCCTCAAACTCCACCACATTCTCCACCACATTCTCCACCGCACTCTCTACCACGAATCATGGCTGGAAACCAACCTGCGTAAAGAGCCAAAGGGCCACTTAATTTGGTTGTGCCTTTGAACGATCTGCCCAAACACCCAGAACGGGTTCTTCCCAAATTCGATCCTGGAAAAGGCATCTTTGTTGAATATCATTTGAAGAGTTTTTATTTGGCTCTAAATCTCTTGAATGTAGAACATGAAGATGTGGTTTGCAGACTATTCCCTTACACATTCGAACCAAGGGCATCTTCTTGGTATTTCAGTTTACAAGCTAATTCTCTAGCAGATTGGGAGAGTTTTGAAAAATGTTTTTTAAAAAAATTCGGAAATCAAAAGACTGTTGCCACACTCATGAAAGAATTATTGTCTATGAGGATGGATAAGAAAGAAAAGGTACAGGAATTCAATTAGAAATTCACTACCTTCCTAAAAACATTTATTGCTGCAACAAATCCCGCTGAGGAATCTTTGGTGGAATATTATACCACAACATTGTATCCACCCATAGCAATGTTTGTTAAAAGAGCAATTAAGGCTACTTTAATAGAAAATTCTGAAGAAGCTAAAAAGGTAGAAGCTGATATGGATAGTATCGCAAGACACACATTAGAATTGGAAACAAAACCAATGGCCAGCAAGAAGCCTCTTATATTATCCAGACCTAAAGAAGAACCCTCGAATGAGTTAGAAAATCTAGTTAAAATGTTGCAGAAATTATCCAATAAAATAGTGGATTCGGAAAAGGATAAAAGTGCTAGTACATCTCGAAAACTATTCAAACCCTTCTACAAGAAAAGAGAAGAAATTGGACAACCTTTACCACCTATTACTAATTCTGTTGTCCTAAATCTGAATGAAGTTGGCATGGAACATTTCTGCACTTTTCATCAAGAGAATCATTATGAAAAGAGCTTCCCACAATGGATAAACTCAATGACTTTAGTAATGAACCAATTGTTGGATGCTCAACTGACAGATCAGGAAGAGGTGGAATAAGATCAAACCAAAGAGAAAGAGGAGCCAACTGAGGAAACCGCAATGGTGTTATGGTACTTGGCACCCACTTTGGGGTTAAATGAAGAAGAGCTAGCTGAAGAAGTACAAGTATCGTCAGTGAATGTAACCACTAGAAGTAAAGGACCAGTGGCAGATCAAAGCCCGGGGTTGCCTAAGGTTGAGACTACAAAATAAGTTCCAAAAAGGAATGTTGTATCCACCTAGCCTCAACCCAAAGTAAATGATCAAGTTATAAAAGAAACA
Organism: Larix kaempferi; assembly: GCA_027924585.1. Lineage (NCBI taxonomy): Eukaryota > Viridiplantae > Streptophyta > Pinopsida > Pinales > Pinaceae > Larix > Larix kaempferi. The sequence goes on along the minus strand of BSBM01000526.1, from coordinate 1,410,864 downwards.
AGCCCAGTAACAAATAAACAAGCAAAGGTCGTAGTGAATAAAATAGGAAATAGTGGGAAAAGCACAGAAGAATACAACATGGGGTATGATATTGTTGAAGACATTAAGAAAACTAAAGCAAATATATATTTATTTGAGTTATGTAATCTTCCTCAGCAGAGAAAGAAACGGTTAGAATATTTCAACCCACAGTCAAGTAGTACTTTAGAAACCATGGTCTGATACTGAAATTAACAAAGAAAGCATTGGTGGAAAATCAAAATCCCAAACTCTACCTTTCCTGTTAACTTTTGAAATTTTCAATCATAATGTACATAATTGCTTGGTAGATTATGGAGCTTCATCCAACGTTATTCCATTGTCAATCTATAAGAAGATTAATGGGCATCCTATACCACCTCCTTCCCAAATCATATAGCTGGATAGATCTATTGTCAAAGTCATAGGAGAGATGAAAGATGTGCTTATTAGATTATCTGTGGACCCAAGGGTATGCCAATTCATAGATATCATGGTAGTGGATATACCTGAAGCTTATGGTCTAATATTGAGCAGGGACTGGTCTATGAAACTGAATGGTTACTTTGAAACAAATTGGTCTCACCTGTGGTTTTCTTATCAAAACAAGCAGAATCATATCAAGGTAATGAGAGAACCTCATATGAAATAGAATGTGACTCAGATGGAGGAAAAGAATGAGCCTGTTAATTTTTCATCCTCTGTTTTTGGGAATTACTTTTTAGAAATCGAACCAAGGAATTATCAATCAGAATATGTCAGTCATGATTCAGACGAACAATCCGATCTCCTTCAATTCTCATGGACTGATGAAATTGAGTGTAACACAGTAGAGCTAGTTACTAACTTAGGAAATAATACTAACATAGTTAAAACAAAAAGTAAAGGTTGGGTTTTGTACTTTGATTGTTCCAAAACACAAGAGGGATCCGGAGCCGGTTGTGTTCTGGTTGATCCTGAAGGAAACAAACAATTTCTCTCTTGTAGACTAGAGTTTAAAAAAGGCTCTAGTCCAAGGTTTAAAAAAGGCTATTAATCTGAATATCAAGTGTCTAAAGGTCTTCGGTGATTCAGAAATAGTTGTTAGGAAAATAAGAAATACAATTCATTGTCTGTCTCTGCACTTAAAAGGATATCAGTCTGAAGTCTAGAATTTAATTTCGCAATTTGATGATTTTAACGTTAATTCTATTCCCATATTATAGAATGTTGCGGCTGATTTATTAGCTACTTCTGCTTCTAGATTAGTGCCAACAAATAATAAATGCTCTATTGAATTGATTTTCAGGTCATCTATACTTGATAATGTTACAAATCTGAGGGTATTTGATGATGATGAACAAATCATCAGTTTCTTAACAAATGAGGACGCCTTCAGAGAATCCATAATCGATGAAGATGAACACAACTTGGATTTGCAAAATAAGGAAGCAAGTACAAGGAATTTTACGCCAAAAGGAGTAAGAACTCTTGAAGGTCCGTTTGATTTACAGAGAAAATTCAGATGGCCAGCCAATGTCAAGACCAATAGCTCCTCTTTGCAACATGAATTGGTGAACTTGGATACATAAGCTGAGACCCAATATATTAATCTGGGTAAATGTTGTTCACTAGGCGAAAGAAGTAAGTTCATCAATATTTTCCATCAATACAAAGATGTTTTTGCATGGACTTATTAGGATCTGAAAACATATGGCACATGTATCATACGGCATGTGATACCAATGAAGCCAGGTGTGAAACCATTTCAGCAACAATTACGAAGGATGCATCGAACACCTGAACCCTTAATACAGAAGGAATTAAAGAAATTGTTGGATGCTAATATTATCTTCAAAGTTCGACACTCTGAGTGGGTGGCTAATTTAGTCCCCCTGCAAAAGAAGTCGGTAGAAATAAGGTTGTGCGTTGATTTTCAAAACTTGAACAGGGCGTCAGACAAAGACAATTATCCGGTGCCACCGATGGAACAGATCTTACAAATGGTATCAGGCTCAAAATTGTTCTCCCTATTAGATGGATTATATGGTTACAATCAAGTATTGGTGCACAAGCATGATCATTTGAAACTACTCTCTGCACCAAGTGGGGAACATTCACGTATCGAAGAATGCCTTTTGGCATAATGAATGTTGGAGACACATTCTAGAGGGCCATGGATGTTGCATTCTGAGGATTAGTTGGCCATTGTGTGTTAATTTATTTAGATGATGTAACAATTTTCTCCAAGAAGAGAGAAGACCATGTTTTCCATTTAAAACATATTTTTTATCGTTGCAGGAAATATGGTATATCTCTGAACCCAAAAAAGAGTGTTTTTGTTGTTTTGGAAGGAAAAATATTGGGTCACATCATCTCAAAGAAGGGAATCTTCATAGATCCAGAGAGAGTTAAATCCATAACTTGGATTCCCATGCCCCATAATAAAAAATCTATGCAATCATTTATGGGCACAATAAAAAAATTTCGAAGGTTTGTGCCTGATTTTGCGCAAATTGTTAAACCTTTACAGCAAATGGTGAAGAAAAGTGTATAATTTAAATGGACTGACATTGAGAAGATCAAGTTCAAATACATAAAGGATGCCATAGCTCACAAACATTCTTTGATAAGTCCATACTTTGAAAAGGATTTCATCATATACACTTTCGCTTCAGATTCATCTCTCGTAGCAGTGCTCACTCAGAAAGGAGAATCCGAAGAAGAATATCCAATCTCTTCCATGAGAACTAGGTTACAAGGGGCTGAACTGAATTACCTAGCTGTGGATAAGCAAGCGTATGCAATGTTTAAAGCGGTAAAGCAGTTCAAGCCATACATTTTGAAAAATAGGACGAAAGTCATAGTACCTCACCCTACTGTCAGATCTCTATTTGTACAGAAGGAATTGGGTGAAAGGAGAGGAAATTGGGTAACTTCTCTTCAAAAATATGATCTGGAATTCAAGCCAGCCACTATCATTAAAGGTCAACTCCTGTGTAAGTTGATTACTAAAAATTCATCCAATGAAGATCGGGAGTGGGAAAACGAAGCTGAGGTATGTCCTATCTTCACTACCCCAAAATCTTGGTATAGGGATTTGGTGTACTATTTGAAACAAGGATATATACCATAGCACTGCAGTCCTAAGCAGAGAAGGGCACTCCGATTAAAATTAGCTTACTATCAGATAATTGATGGATTACTTTTCATAAAAAATTATGATGGGATATTTCTCAGAAGTCTTGAGAAAGAGGACACTGATAAAGTGGTCAAAGAATTACATGATCCCTGCTGGGGGACATTATTCTGGAGATACTACTACTTATAAAATACTCAGAGTTGGTTACTATTGGCCCACCCTTTTCAAAGATGCACATGCTCATGCCAGAAAATGCGATGGATGTCAAAGGAGTGCTGGCAGATTGCCAAAAGCAACGGGTCCCTTACAGCTAGTTATTATATCTGAACCATTCGAGCAGTGGGGAATAGACGTTATCAGAGAAATTAATCCAAATTCCTCACTGTAACATCGGTATATCCTCACGGCCACTGATTATTTCACTTGGTGGAAAGAAGCTACCCCTCTGTGGAAAGTCAACGAAGACGCAGTCATCAGATTCTTGCAGGAGAATATCATAACCAGGTTTGGGGTTCCAATTTCGTTAGTTTTTGATAATGCAACTTACTTCTCATCTGTAAAATTAACTGCATTTTCTTATAAAAGAGGAATTAAATTGCATTATTCAGCAAATTATTATCCCTAAGGAAATGGACTGACCGAATCTACAAACAAAAACCTTATCTGAATCCTGAAGAAGACTGTTATTGAGAGTCATAGGAACTGGCATATGACTCTTCCAAATGATTTATGGGCAGACAGAATCACTCCAAATAATTCCTTAGGAATCTCCCCTTATACACTAGTTTATGGGAAGGAAGCTTTACTCCCGCCTAATATACTACTCCCATCCCTACAACTTGCCCAAGCCTCTCGAGGTTCCAGTAGTCAAGTCCTACAGTCATGAATTAATACCCTGCTAAAACTTGAAGAGTCACGGAAAAAGAACAAAGATAGATTCCACCAACACCAAGATATTGTCAAAAGGTGGTTTGATAAACGAAAATCTGGAAAAATAAGCTTTGAGGTAGGTGACCTAGTTTTGAAGTGGGATCACCCACATGACGACAAGGGGAAGCATACAAAATGTCAACAATTATGGCTTGGCCCTTACCAAATTTTCGAAAGCTTGGTTCATCAACATACAAACTTAAAGATTTACAAGGGGCAGAAGAGAACCTCCCTATCAACGGCCTTGCTTTGAAGCAGTACTTTACTTATGTTTAGGAGCACTTTTGTACATAAATAAACTTTGCTTTTCTTTCCCTTTCTAGTTTACCGTTTTCTGTTTTTAATAGTCTCTTTTGTTTTTATTTTCTTTTCATCAGATTCGTTTGTTTGCTTATTGTTTGGTTTCTTTATTTGTTTCAAATAAATCCCAACTCAACTTCTTGGTACATGGAAAGATAGGGATCTGAACAATCTCAAAGGCATCTCCTGAAAAGGCAAAATCTACTTCTAAAAGAAATTTTTTCTCTATGTGACATTGCCATTGGCTAATCAGTTTTTGGAAAGGGAAAACCTGCTTCAGTTTAATATTTAAGTCATGATAACCCCTATAAAATAACTAAGACTTGTGATTTATGTATTACTATCTCGGGGCTTCATCCACTCTCACATTAATAATTGTCTCAGGAAGCTCACTATGATGGACCCACGGAGAGGAAGCAAGTCTCATAGATGTATGGTATTTAAAATGATACCATGCTGCAAATCAAAATCCAACAGAGCTTATATCAAAGAGTCCCTTGTCCAGAAAACCTCACCTCTATTAAAGCATGGTTGAGGAAACGAAGACATCCAATCAAGAAATTTTCCCTAATGGTCAGCCCAGTAAGGTTCTTCTCCGTCTGTGAGCATGATAATTAAATAAATATCTTACTCACACAAAAGGACATTATGGATGGAAGAACCCAAGACAAAATGTTGAAGATTGAAGAAAGTTATCATGGAAGACTCTGACGGCAAAGTTCGTCGATAAAGAAAGCATCTAAGAAATGCTGACATCATGGGAATGAGGAACAAATGAATACATCTGTGTGATTTTGTTACTATCCTGTGGAGTCCTATTTAGCAAGCTTCCGAAAGATGGATCTAAAATTAACTCCACATTTTGGCCTTAGGAGAGTGGTGAAGAAGTCTGATTCCAAGTTACCCTTATTCCCCAATGACTAATGTGGTAAAACTGGTTACTCTCCTGTATAAAATATGGCCTTTGAAAGTGGTCTATTACATATGGGATCAATAACATGTGAGTTTTCTGACCCTAAAAAGAGATTATTCAGAGATCTGTGTTCACCAGCGAATCGCCAATTGTTGTTGCTACAAGCTGATCCCCAATTTTTTTGAAAATTATGGGGCCCCTCTGTTATAGGTCAAACTTGCACCTCTCCGTCCGTGATCACCCTGAGCTACTGATCACACAAAAGGACAACTTGGATGGAGGAGCATGTTGACCTTGGATGATATGACAACTCATTCCATTTCCTGAAAATACTGGAAAACCACAAAAAATATCATTTTAAGATATGAGTGCTACTCTAATTAAAGAGACTAGCGCCCATACGCTACTCCACTGTATAATAGTAGCGCCCATATCCAAGTATACGCTACTCTAGTGTAGCAAAGTAGCGCTCGACATTTAAAATCGATTGAGCGCTAGTTGTTCAACACTAGGGTAGCGCCCTATACGCTACTCCACTGAAGAAGAGTCGCGTACATCTTAAAAGATGATTAAAAAATATATTAATTCATCGAGGAGGATTAGTTGATGGCAGTTTCCTAACTCCCCCAACTTCCTCCATAACTACATCTCGACCTGAACTGCTTCTTTGAACCTATAAATACCAAGAAGGTTAAAGGAGCAAGGTTAGAAATTATTGCTAGAAAAGCTAGAGGATGAGTTAATGGAGAAACTTTAAGACATTGGAGAAGTTGTTGCAGAAGACATCCAAGCCAGAGCCCAGAATCTAGTTGCAGGAGCCTGCTTCATTGTCAGGTATACTTGTACTTCATTCTACTTTTGACAAATAAAGGTTGAAGTGTTTTTCTTGTTCCAATTCGAATGTGTTAGGAAATGACATTTTAAATTGGATTTATTTTGGTCAATGCTGAATGTTAAACATTGCTTTTGTTTATGTCAAGCTTTATATATTGCCCAAAATGTTTTGAGAAAGGTATTGTTGTTGCAAGTTTGCTGAAAGAAAGGTAGATTCGGAAGCTGGACATGAGACCGGGTCAAGGCTAGGATCAGACGTCGGTTAAAAGGTGTGTTCCCTAAATCTACAATCTATTTCTTTTTGTAAATGCCTCTGTAATAGCATCAATACACTTACCTGTCAACCCAACCAAGTTGATAGCAGTAGTTTCCTTGCTATAGGGTAGAAATATCCGCCAACAGACTGGCGACTCCGCTGGGGAAATAGAGTTTTTGGCTATAGGAAACCTTGTTCTTGTGTGTCTTCTCAGTTTGTTTTGACTTCTTTGATGTGTCAAGAACCTTTTTAGGTATCCCTTGCCTTTTTCTTGCCTGCTTTCATCAGTTTTTTATACCTTCCAAAGTCAGTTTTCAAGCCTTTGAAATATGAGCGCTACTCTGATATATGTACAGTAGCGCCCATACGCTACTGTGCTATATATACAGTAGTGCCCGTTTCAGTAGGGGCACGAGTTTCTCTACTACACAGTAGAGTACACTTTCTGAAGCAGTCAATTTTTGGTTTGCTTGTTTTTAGCCCTTGGATATGATTTGTTGACTGTGCTGTAGGATCCCCTTGATGATTGCATGAGGTTTTTAATTGTTGTTCAAGTCATAGAACCTCTCCTTAAATTTTTTTCCATCTTTTAAACCGCTTGTTGACCTTTGGGATTTTTGGAACTTTTTATTGACTTTTTGGAATACTTGGTGGTGTTTGGTGACGAACACTTTCACTTTTTTAGACCCTGAATGCCTATTGCCAGTTTACGAACCTGTACACTCCTGTGTCCGCTGTTTGTGGTGACGTTGTCTGATCTCTACTACCCCCATCCTTTGTTTTAGGTTTTGGTTTTTGGTAGAGCCTCTAGGGTGTCTTCTTTTTGGTCAAGTTTCATTCTTCCTAGACTCCTTGTCTTCTGCTGGTTACAAGTGCTTTTTAAACAGCTGTAGGCTAGTTTCACCTCTCAGTTTCTTTTTGTTAGTAGGGTAGCTTGCTTGTCTACTTGTGCTTGGCTTTGTGGTCTTTCTAGGGCTAGACACTTTAGGTCAGTCCTTTGGTGTTTCTCTCCTTTGTTTTCTCCCACTTGGTGTCCAAGTTTATAGGCTTTTTCTTAGTAAAAAACCTGTAGATCAAGTCTTTTTCGAGCTAGGGTTTCGACAGCTATAGGCTTAAGAACTTTTAGCCGTACTTACACACTTTGCATAAAAAGTTTTATTTGGCTTTCCATTTTTGCATAGTTCTTTTTCGTTTATTGAAAAAGCAAAAAAAAAAAAATGGTATTTTAAGCTTAAGTAGAACTTGTTTCGGTTATTGCAAAATAGCTTAGTATAATTTCAAAAAAGAAAACAAAAAATTTCAAGTAAGTTTGCTTAGATTTTCAGTTTTGGAAAGAAGTAGATATAAAAAGTGAAAAAGCTTTGTTGTAGGAAAGATTGAATTATATTTGCACTTTTGTTTTCTTGTTATAACCACGCTCACACACCCACTATCCTTTTTGCATAATAAAAGCCCTAAAATTTGTTAATAAAATGAACTAGAAACTTTTTCTTTTTAGGTTACACTACACCAACTAGTTTTGGTTAGGGTCTTGGGTTTAAATCACCTTAAACCACCCAAGATCACACATTGCGCAAAAATCGTAGTGAGACTATCATAGGTAAACCCACCTCACTCAAAATTTGCCTGGGATCTATGCAGTAGGTCATTGCGAGATCAGTTTGTGGGAATACTCCTCCTACTTACTGTTCGAGCATACGCCAGGATCGAATTGCGTATTGGGGACTCTTTCGAGTTTCGGGCTTAGCTACCCTACCCACACTTTCTGATTCGACCGGTGACTGTTCCCCCAGGAATTTTCGGTGTTGTGGTATCCATAATATCAGACTTCTAGGTTCATACACAGGTGACAACAGAGGGTATATCTGCTGTACCTAAGACAGACGTGGGAGGAAACCCCGTGCAGGTCTTTGGGAGGGCGGTTGGGTGATTCCAGCGCTTGCACCCTTAGTCATTGTATTGTGGACCCTGGGTAACTGTCTTTCTTCCTTCGTTGATCTGTTCTGGGCCCTCATCATCCCAGACTCTTCTCCGGAAGGCACCTTTGTTTGACTGGTTTGTATACTTAGGAATTTTTTTTAGTTGGCGTGTTGTTTTCCCCCTAGTTGTAGTGGCCACCAGGTTCTAGTCTGTTATTTTATATTTATAATCACAGAGAATCAACAACTCCGTAGATCGAGAAGGATTTAAAACCTTCCACCAGTTAGGACAGAACCTATACAACCAGCCAGACGACAGCGGGTAAACCCCGGTATTTCTTCAGAAATTACCTCTGAAATAGAATTGCTTGAAGAAATCCTTGTAACAGAAAACCTTGAAATTGAGGTTCCTGAGGAACCACTACCAGGTATCACAGATCAACAACACTTTAGTACTGTTGAGGTGGAATATCTTACTTCCGCGAAGTATAGCACTCCTTTCAATCCTCCCTTAACCAATACTAGAATTCCGCTTCTGTCACCTGTTGGTTTCCAGCAGCCCCTTTTCAGTGCAGATCTTTTGTTTCCCGATCATCTAATGTCTAACTCAGGAGGTGAACAAGGGGGTCCCCAAACTCCCACTTTAGGTATGAATACCAGCACAGTTAACCCTTCTTTTACTGCTACGTCTAGTCAGGCACAAACCACATCTGTGCCTACTCCATCTTTCAGCTTCAACACTAGTACATTAGGTATGCCTAGTTTTACAACGATGGCATCTATTCCTACACCTACTGTTGGACCTAGCAGTACGGCTAACTGTGAAACACCTTCTACGTCCCAACCGTTATATCAGATTCCTAGTACTTGGGTTTCCACACCTGTGGTAGGACCAAGTGCTTCTGCAAACATGCCAGTCATGGGTACCATGACTGCACCGTCCACATCAGCTTCTATTGGTTTCAACACCTTTGTAGGCCCTAACTTGAATCAAGGTAACATGCCTGCAGGTAACACCCCTTTTTCCTTATTCTCAGGGGGAGGGGGTAATATCTTTAACCAGCAATATGGCGGGGCTAACACCCAGCCACAGTGGATGAACCCGCAAAGCACTAATCCACTCTCGTATGGGTGGGGAAATTTTAATAACTCTTTCGTACAACAACAACATCTGGCAGGGGGCAACCCCTACCAAAAAATAGCTGGGGACAACCCCTACCAACAGTTAACTGGGGGCAACCCCTATCAACAGTTGGTAGGTGGCAACTCCTATCAGTACATGGCCGGGGGAAACCCTTATCACCAGATGGATGGGGGCAACCCCTACCAACAATTCATGGGACAAACGATGGGTGGTTCCCCTTATCAAGCATCATCTTACCGGCCTCGTCTACCTTTCCTGGCAACTTTGAATTTGCCAGACCTTTCGAAGCTGACAAATGATCCTGTGTGTCATAATGCCCCGTGGCCATCAGTTCCCACCAAATTACCTTCGGATATTCCAAAATTAGAAGGCAAAACAGGTGAAGATCCTGGTGACCATGTCACTACCTTCCACCTTTGGTGTTCTTCCAATTCCTTAAACGAGGATTCCCTCAGATTGAGATTGTTTCAAAGGACCTTAACTGGTCCGGCAACCAAATGGTACATTGAACTACCCGCGACTACTTTCTCTAGTTTTGGAGACCTAGCAACCGTCTTTTTGAACCATTTCCAGCTTCCTGTTCGGTATGATGCCGGAATAGAACTTTTGTCTACTTTTAGACAAAACAAAGCCACTCACCTATCTGACCACATTCAGGAGTGGCGAAGATGGAAGAGGCTCATAAAGGCCAACATTCCTCCAGAATTCCTGCTTGAGTGGTACTTGAAATCACTCCTTCCCTATATTTCTAAGGAAGTAGCGACATCTGGAGTATCCAATGAAGAAGAAGCCATCTTAAGGACTCAACAGTTAGACCTTGTATATGCACAATCTAGTTTACTGTACGAGATTATACCTGACGCACCGAGATCAAACACTGATCTGAGTAGACCCAAACCTGGACCACATGCTGACGGCATAGTGGATTCAGTTAACTCTGCAGCCTTTGAAGCACTGACCAAACAGGTCCAAGCCTTAACTGTCAAACATTCGACTGCAGACATTGCTTCTGTCACAACCTCTCCTTCTATGTCTGAGCTTGTCAATCAGGTTCAGAACAATCAAAAGGGCCCTCGGCATCCCAACAACAAAAAGAAGGGCAAGAAAGGAGAGGGGAACCAACAAAAGCCCAAAAAAGACAATGCCGAAGAGGGTAACAAGGAAGAAAAGAAGGTTAAGTTCCCTTGTAAACTTTGCAAGCAGAACCACCTTACCCACCAATGCCCTCTATTAGAAGAAGCCCAGAAGCTCTTAAGAGAGAAGAAGCCTGCCGTCTTGAAAGATCCATTTCCTAAAGGGCAAGGCTCAACTTCTGGCACCTCCAAAACTGGGGGCACTTCGCACGCTTCGGTTGATCAAACATTTATAAACATGGTTAATTCAGATGCACTTTTGCAAACTAGAGCCAGGAACTATACCCCGGAAGCGCAGAAAAAGGATAAGGAGATTGCTGAATCCTCCACTCCACTCCACATACCTGTGGACCCAATGCCCAAGATTCCAAAAGGTGTCTTGAAGAGGGCATCGCACAATCCCAACACACGGGCTGCTTCCAACTACAATGTGGTTGAAGATCTATCCCAAACCCCTTGTGCCATGTCTACTCTAGAAGTCTTGCAGAGTTGTCCATTGCAGCGAAATGCACTTCTGGCAGCTATTGGGAGTATGGAGTCCTCCAACATGTCTGCGCGATTTGACATGACTGATGTCAAATACCGATTACCATATCACGTTTCCCTCCAGATTGAGGTCGTTCATGGTCCAATGACCATTAGACGAGCTGTAGTAGATGAGGGAGCGTCGACTTGCGTAATGTCGATTTCCTATTGGAAAGCTCTAGGTTCTCTTGAGTTAGTCCCTTCCAACACAATTCTTACTGCATTTGATGGCAGAACATTCCGTCCACGTGGATTTTTGCCATCATTTAATGTCACTTTGGCCGGTAAGACAGTTGCTGTTGAGATAGAAGTTCTGGATGCTCCGCTCGATTACAATATGTTATTGGGCAGGAGTTGGACTTATGCCATGCAAGCTATAGCATCGGCAGTTTTTCGAGTGGTCATGTTCCCATTTGAAGGTAAGATCGTTACAGTTGATCAACTTTCTTTCACTCAAGGAAAACACCAGACTTCTTCGGAAACCACAGTTCCTTTGATTGATCAAAACACCCCAGTTGACGAGAGTTTAGGAGCAGGACTTTTTGGATCACTGATTGGCACTTTTGACATACCCGCTCCTACTTTATTTGTTGGGACTGAGGGATGTTCATCGCCTGAAACTTCTATGGTTAGTTCAATAACTGATCCTGAGTTTCACTCAACTGATACAAATCCCTCCGTGCCCACTCCTGTTGTAGAAGTTACCCACCTGGATTCTCATCAAACTACAACAGAACATATGTCGACTCAATTGGTGTCTGCCGAGTCAAACATAGATTGTGCCACTACTCAGACACCTAACCCGATCCATTCTCTCGATAGTTCAGGAATCACTTTACCTTCTGATGAGGAAATGTTAGAAGCTTTGAATGACCCGGACCATCCTCGTGAACATATAGATCGCGCATCCTTCTTGTTTCCTTTTCTTAACTTGTTAGAGAGAGGTGAATTTTGTTCACCACCTGATGAAAATATTGGTCTCACTCCTTCACAAGTTGCTATTGTTGAAGCAAATAGAGTACATACCTCACTGGTGAACATTTTCACTAGGGTCAACGGAAATATTTTCTTTGAGACGGGATGTTATCTCGACGAGATCATCCCATATACCAATCTTTTTCGTGATTTCCATAACACCTTTGCCCAGCCTCCTGAAGAGGATCCAGGCATTGACCCTACCTGAAGAAGTACTACGCCTAGGCTGAAATACTTTTTCTTGTAACATAGCTGTATATTTTTGTAAAGCTAGTTTTGTTATTTTCGTTAGGTGATCTTATGTGTGTTTCTCATTTTGTGTACCAGATGTCAACCACACATTTCTTAGGATTTGCTGATGGCGCCAGTCGCCACACCTGTCAGTTGGCTGCAGCAGCTTGGGTCATTTACTCACCCGCTGACCAACTTGTTTCTTCGGGGGGGTTTGTTTGGGACCTACCACGAATAATGTAGCTGAATACAGTGCAGTTATAGAACTCCTCCGAGATGCTCTCAGTCATGGCATTTCGTACCTAGAGGTAAGGCTTGAGTCACAATTAATTGTTTTTCAGTTAACAGGTGTCTATCAGATCAGAGATCCAGGATTGCTACGTCAGTGTCTACGAGTTAGACTATTGGAAAGACAATTTCATTCTATTAGATATGAACACATTCCGAGAAGTTTAAACACTTTAGCTGATTCATTAGCAAACTATGTGTTAGACTGGCAGTTGCATCATACATTATAAACAACATTACACACATAAAATTTAAAACGCATACACATGTAAATAACCGATATTGTATATAAATGGTACCGTATCAAAAAATATGAGTTTTGAGTCATGAGTCTCTCAAGTCAAGTCATAAAAGTACAAAAGCTGGGCATAGTAGCCTCAAAAATATATACATATAATGTTTTTCTTCTCCTACGGAGAAGGAGGAACCTCCTCATCATCTACCGCATTGCGATAGCATATCACTAGTCTAGCAATCCACCGCAGCACCCTAAGCCATGCTGGGGGCACCCCAACAACATCTTCCTGCATGTCTACAGGTATCTGGTCCATACGGCATGCAGGAATCTCATGAGTCAACCAACTCATCTTCCTCTCCAGGGTTCCCAACATAGCATCCGCTGCGGTAATATCAGTTGGCCTCACATAGATGGTAGGATGACCCTCAGGACGAACAGGCCCAACATCTGCATTTGACACTTGATTAGAACTCCAAAACTCATTCATAAAAATCAAATATTTGAAAAAGTTTGAAAAAATTAAATAAATTCTCAAAATTTAAACATACCAATATCTCCCCAGTCTCCACCTGGCGGAAGCACCAGCTCTGGATTGTGACGAAAATCCAATCCAGCATAGGGAAACTGCTCAAAAGCGGGTACTTGCCTCTCCCACCACCCCCAGAATTCATCAGTGTGGTAACAATAGTGACTTTCCCCACCACCCTGGCGGAGAAAAATGTCACCCCAACGGCCTAGTCTGGGCTCACGGGGGTTAACCTGTGGTAGAGGCATCCCCAAACTAATAGCAGGCATCCTCTCAAAGAAGAAAGTACACAAAATACTTTCGTACCCAAAATTCTTCATTGTGCCAAATTTGCAACCCGTCAGTTGATACTTCATGTTTGCCAACAAGCTAGTACTCCAATCATAAACATGGCCGTGCAAGCACTGTACACCAATATGCATCGAATTCCTGGAAGCTAAATGTTGTGATGCACTACCGGCTACCCGGTTGATCATGCTCACTATCACTTTCGGCGGGAGACCATCAATAGTTGAAATCAGGACTTGGATTCCCGATTTTTCTGCTCTGGCAACACAGTATGTATTTACATATTCTTGCACTGATCGTGCACCCAAACGAGAAGTCCCTTTCAGATTGATTACGTCTCCTCTCCTTAAGAGACCAGTAATAAAGTATATGTCCTCAACGGTAAGCTCAAGATTTTGCCCGCGGATGATGAAGGTATTAGTATCGACATCCCAATACTGAATCAGTCTCCGAAACAGCTTGTTTAGTGCCCGCATGTTTACGGTTCGATAAAATTTTAACAAACCGCATCTACGGAGCGCATGGAGGGTAGCCGGGTCTTGCATGGCTAACCTATCCATGTCTTCATGCTCCCTTTCCCTCCATTGTAAGACCATCCTGCACAAAAACCCCAAAAAATTTGAGTCTCGGCGCTTGAAAGTAGCTTTACAAGTATGTACGCTACTGTGTATACTACACAGTAGCGTGTAGGCGCTACTCTGTTTGAGCAAAGTAGCGCCCATTTCGTTTGTACGCTACTCTTGTGTATACACAGTAGCGCCCGCGCATAAAACCTTATGAGCATCGCGTTGCAAGCCATTTTTGCTCAAAAATTTAAAAATAAACCATTGAAATGCAAGATAGGTGGATTTCTACTTACTTGATGGAGGAAGTTTGGTGGTTCGATGCCCGGTTCGATCGCAATGGAGATTGGAAATTTGCAAAAGTTGCCCCAATTTTTGCCCTACAACACAAATTGAAAATTGATTTTTTAACAATGAAATTATATATAAAATTGGATTTTGATTTTTACCCATAATTTTTAATTTTCCATAGTTTCAAAAACTTTCAAAAAACCCTAATTAATCAATTGAAACACAAAATAAGGTATAACACTGATCCAAGTTCAATTTTCACTCAATTGTTGTCAGATTCGTCTCCTAAGCTCAAATTTCTTGATGATAGATCTTGTCAGTTAACTAAACATTCCAAATTCATATATCATTTAAGATTTTTGCCGCATCGACTAATATTTTGTTGAAGACCTAGTCTTGGCAGGGCATGAAGCTACGATCCTTGAAGCTGACCTTTAAGTCATTTTAAGCTCTTGTTTGGACTATTTAAACCTAAACAAGATAGCCGAGCAAACTTGTCCTCTTTGAGCTCGTTAAAGTATCCGAAGGCTCATCCACTCAGGTATAGAATTATCCCTTTTCCGGGCCTCAGTGGATTAACTACGGAAAAGGTATACTCTAGGTATACTCCTGTATGCGCTAGAAGAGTTCTCCTTTCATTGTTTTATACTTTTTCGGGGGAGGAGACTAACTGTACGAAAAATGACCTTTTGGAGTCTCTCTTTAGGGTTTTCAGACTCTCTAAACATGAAAATACCAAGCGAGCATTCACCTACTCGGGCTCGATGCGAAATCCACGAGAGGGTAAGTAGAGGACTGTTTAAGTTTTTCAACTCTATAAACAGGAAAACAACGGCGAGCATTAATCTGCTTGGGCTCGATATTAAAATCCACGAGCAGATATATGGAGTTATTGTTTAAGTTTTTCAGACTCCTTAAAATTGAAAACACCGGCGAGCAAGAACAGATCTCGGCTCGATATTAAAATCCAGAGATCAGTACATATAGAGTAATCTTCTATCTCTTCTTCGAACTCTATAAATTATGAAGAAGGTATTGAGTCTTCCTCACATGGGATCGTTAAATTATTTACATGGTTGGACCTATTGAGTTTTCATTCTTTCTTGGACTCATTAAATCCACAAGAAGGGTATTCTTTTATCTAAAAAGAATAAGGAACGGGAAAAACATATCATATCTTCATTGTCAAAGGCAGTTTCAGTCAAGTTCTATCCTTGAACATAGCACCTACTTGAGTCTATCTTGTTGGTTGGGTGTAGTTTTTGGCCTCAGGGTGAATCTTTCCTCCGATTTATTTACTCCCCCGGTTGGTTATTCTTCCAACCATATGGAGGTTCTGCTGATGTCTCTTACATTTCAGACTTATTTACCCCATTATGTCAGAAACTGCCTGAGTCACTTTTGTGTCATGCTCAATGTTCAAGGATATACCCTATGTCGGCCATTCTGCAGTTTACCTTGACCTCATGTGTCGGCCTTCCTAGTGTCAGTCTTGGTGCATATTATTCCATATCATCTCTTACCAGTTGAGTGTTCCTCGAGTTGGATGATGGAGGATGCCTTAAGGCCTCCCTTCCAATGGACTTCTTCCCATCGACACCAAATCATTATTCTGGGATTGAAGTTTAGAGTTTCGGTTAGTACCTTGGAGATTGCAGTCACCAATGGAAATTTTCCTCGCTGTTGAATGATGAGAATACTTCAATGTCTCTTATTCGACAGGATTCCCAAGTGTTCGACTCCAAGTCCATCTATTCACATTTGGCGAATTGTACTTGGTACCTTGGACTCCATCATCATTATCAGTGGAAGTCCTCGCGTTTGTTAACGGTATACATCAATGACCGGTAATCAAACGATGCTCTCCATGTTCAACTATCAGCTCATCTATTCACATGGTTAGGGTTTGTACCTAGGGTTGTTGTGGGATGAAGACCTTGGGATTTTGATGACATTACCTCATTTTGTTATCACCCAAGTTGCGCAAGACTGAGCCTCACTCATATTCGGCTCTCCATGAGACATAGATCCAGTTTGTTGTTATGGCTATGATCTCTCAGTTTGACATGGATCCACGCTTGTATTTCAAGTGGCCATGCTTTATATACATCTCCTTGTTATGTATCGGAGATCATGTTGTATCACACTATACATCTATAAGATGTCAAAAATGTAATTGCTCGCTGACCTTGATTTTTGTTGCAGGTTTCTTGTGACTTGTTTTCTGCGGTTCTGTGCTCCTCCTCTGGCTTTGGATTGTAATGTATTTCGGCCATCGTTTCCCTCTGAACTCACACATTAGGGGGCATCTGTTATAGGTCAAACTTGCACCTCTCCGTCCGTGATCACCCTGAGCTACTGATCACACAAAAGGACAACTTGGATGGAGGAGCATGTTGACCTTGGATGATATGACAACTCATTCCATTTCCTGAAAATACTGGAAAACCACAAAAAATATCATTTTAAGATATGAGCGCTACTCTAATTAAAGAGACTAGCGCCTATACGCTACTCCACTGTATAATAGTAGCGCCCATATCCAAGTATACGCTACTCCAGTGTAGCAAAGTAGCGCTCGACATTTAAAATCGATTGAGCGCTAGTTGTTAAACACTAGGGTAGCGCCCTATACGCTACTCCACTGAAGAAGAGTCGCGTACATCTTAAAAGATGATTAAAAAATATATTAATTCATCGAGGAGGATTAGTTGATGGCAGTTTCCTAACTCCCCAACTTCCTCCATAACTACATCTCGACCTGAACTGCTTCTTTGAACCTATAAATACCAAGAAGGTTAAAGGAGCAAGGTTAGAAATTATTGCTAGAAAAGCTAAAGGATGAGTTAATGGAGAAACTTTAAGACATTGGAGAAGTTGTTGCAGAAGACATCCAAGCCAGAGCAGAGCCAGAGCCCAGAATCTAGTTGTAGGAGCCTGCTTCATTGTCAGGTATACTTGTACTTCATTCTACTTTTGACAAATAAAGGTTGAAGTGTTTTTCTTGTTCCAATTCGAATGTGTTAGGAAATGGCATTTTAAATTGGATTTATTTTGGTCAATGTTGAATGTTAAACATTGCTTTTGTTTATGTCAAGCTTTATATATTGCCCAAAATGTTTTGAGAAAGGTATTGTTGTTGCAGGTTTGCTGAAAGAAAGGTAGATTCGGAAGCTGGAGACGAGACCGGGTCAAGGCTAGGATCAGACGTCGGTTAAAAGGTGTGTTCCCTAAATCTACAATCTATTTCTTTTTGTAAATGCCTCTGTAATAGCATCAATACACTTACCTGTCACCCCAACCAAGTTGATAGCAGTAGTTTCCTTGCTATAGGGTAGAAATATCCGCCAACACCCTCCTTTTCTCTTAAGAGAGTTTTAGAGTTTAAGTCTTCCTAGAAAAATCCTACCTTCAAACTTAGTTTTTCCAAGAGAATCGGGCAAATAAGTTCATTTTTTGACTAAGTAAAACTCAGCTTTTGTAGTCGACACGATCGGCGAAACTCGTCCAATTGAGCCGAAACGGTTGGAGACATCCTTTAAGTTTTATGTGCTTTTCTATTTCGAAGAAACTCATCCAGTTGAACCGATACGTTCGAAGAAACTCAGTCATTTCCACTGAAACGATCGGAGCGCTTTTTGTTTGCTTCTTCAACACTTAGACGTTTTCTTCCATTTTGGGTGTGGAAGAGATCGGCAAAACTGGGATATCCGAGCCGAACTAATCACCAACAGTCGTTAAGTTGATCCGATGCGTCCTGAGTAGAAGAAATCGGCGAAAAGGATTTATAGTCGCGATACGTTTCGTATGAACTTGGAAACGACCACCAAAACTGTCGCACTCGCAAGCTGAATTTTTCCAAGGTCCGTGTTGCCAATATGTTTCGCAAAGACTGAACAAGTCCTGCCGAAATGGTCAGTGGTGAAAATTTATGAGCAGCGACGCGTAATAAAATGTCCGCAAAAATGATTGCAAAATTGCAAGCCAAAACTTACCAATCACCACACATCGACGTAGTTAGCAAAGCATCGCTGATACGTTTCGCAGTGACTGAACAAGTCCTGCTGAAACGGTCGACGATGAACTTTTAGTGGTAGAAATGTTTTGAACGGGTTGTCTCGCCGAAATAGGGTTGGCCATAAGTGACCCCACCAAACCCCATTAAATTCACATGTAAGCACCACCAATAGCACCCACTTCGCTTCTAATGTTGTGTTGGCACAGGTTATTTATAGGGCTTGGAGTCATTTTCGTTTTGTTTTTTCAGTTTGCAAAAATCTCGTTTCGAGTCTGTTGTTGCCTCTGCCACTCGCCAAACGTTGTTTGTAAGTCGTTTCCTCCACCAGTTGTCAACTTTCGCCCATCCAGACGCTATGGAACTCATTGATTAGTCATCAACTAATAGGTAGGTCGTCATGTGCTCTTTTTGGTCAATTTTTGTCCTTTTGTTTTGGTTTTAAGTTCTGGAGCTTTTCCTTTTTCGGACATCGTTTCTCCCGCGAAGCCGTTTCGTCCACATCGTCCTTACTCGCCAAGGTCAAACCAATTTAGGGCCTTTTCTAGATGTGGTCGTTAAGGGGGGACATTGAGTTTCGTAGCCCTAGAATGTTCTGACTGCACTTGTTTTCCTACCTCCCTTTGAGTGCACAGTAGAGTCAGGGCCTTGCGTTAGTATTTTGAACCAGGTTTCGAAGTGGGTTTTGGCGCGGTTAGTGGTTTTATTTGCACCACCGGTTGCATACAGTAAACCACTTGCAGTCATGAGACAAAAGTTAACCCCTGGCAGCTACTCTATCGCTCCGCAGACTCGAGGCCTAGTTGTCGTCCTCAACAGACTAATCGGCCTACGTCCATAAGCACTTACCACATGCACTTTGTTTCGTAAAATGGACCTAATCAACACACTTTACATACTCCCTTAAGCTAACTCTTTCATGCTCGTTTCGATACTCATCCCAAGTTTTACTCAGAAATTCATACTTACCACTAGCAGCTAATTTGTGATTATTCTTTGAATTATTAGGGAGGTTTTTTTTATTTAGTTTACATATGTTTTGTTTTCCCATCTGCACATTGATAAACGAAGCACAAAAAACTTGACAACATCATAACGGTGTTTTGTTCTGTTAAATTTTGAGCATAAATTCACAATACTCTTGGATCTTTACTGAGAGAATAACATATACAGTATATCAATGCATAACAATCACAATAAGCATGACAAGCATCACAAGAATCAAAAGCATGAGAGACAAGAGACAAGGAGTTTCCGTGGGGAAAACCCTAAGGTGAAAAACCCCACAACTTCCTCAGAGATAGAGAGAGCAATGGCTCAACCAAAGTACAACCAAAATACACTTGAGATAGTCTCATAGAGCAGATGATCCTCATCCTCACTAGTGCGCCACTTTCTGAGTGAGATAAGTGGGACTTTCCGAATGATCCAAATAGAGATCTCCCGATCTCTATTTATACTTAACCTGCTTTCCCAGTTACACTATGGGGCCGACTTGTCCATCTAGATACATCCACAATATAATATCTATTTCAGGGTCGACCCCACACATGGTGGTCTAATAACCCATCGGCAAGTACACACACTTGCGACACTTGTCAATCCACATGACGACACTTCCTTATAGAGGAATAACACATCTCTAATAAGGGTACAATAAATATATATGAAATACATAGATGAAATACATTCCGAAGTTACATATACATCAACACTCCCTCTTAACTAGGAAGGTATTTCTCGACACAGATCTGCTAGACAAGTCTTCTTCTTGGGATCATCATCATCATCATCACTGCTGCTGCTATCTCAACCAATCTCTGACTCTACTCGTCATAGGAAGTTCTACAGAGCCAGTCCTTTTTCATACTGGATGTAGGCCCACCACCTGCAGGTCTTCGTCATCATTGGCCATACCGTGGAATCCTCAGGACTTATTACGTGCATCACAAAACCTCAAAAGAGCATCCCAGGCTGTTACGAGCACACAGCTCTACCTATAGGATCTCCCAGGGCCATATTATATGTGACCTCACCACAAAACCTCGCAAGAGCATCCCAGGATGTTACGAGCACACAGCTCTACCTATAGGATCTCCCAGGGACAGATTATATGTGGTCACCACAAAACCTCGCAAGAGAATCCCAGGTTGTTACGAGCACACAGCTCTACCTATAGGATCTACCAGGGACAGATTATATGTGGTCATGGAAAAACCTCGCAAGAGCATCCCAGGACTTATTACGGGCACACAGCCCAACCTATCGGATCTCGCAGGGACATATTATATAGGACAAAACCTCGAAAGAGCATCTGCTAGATATCCCAGGGCCAGATTATATGCCATAGGAAAAACCTCGAAAGACTATCTGCAGATCTCCCAGGGCCAAATTATATGTCCTCCCAGAGAAAAACCTCTAAAGAGCATTTGCCAGATATCCTAGGGCCAAATTATATGCCATAGGCAAAACCTCAAAAGACTATCTGCAAATCTCCCAGGGCCAAATTATATGCTCATCTGCACAACCTTATCCACGGCCATAGAGTATCAACCTGATACTCACCATACATCATCCTGATATACATATGATCATCCTAATCATCATCACTGCAACATCCTGCTGCATGTCATCTGGAGCAACATCCTGAAGCTCGTCATCCATGATCATCCTGATCATACAATGCATCTACCTGATGCATACCAAGTATCTACCTAATACATATCATCATACATGATCCACCTGATCATACAATGTATCCACCTGATACAAATACAAATACATGCTACATATCACCATACATGATCCACCTGATCATACAATGTATCCACCTGATACATATACAGATACATGGTCCAAGCATCCAACATGATGCATATACAAAATACATACAAATGATCCTACTGATCATATCCAGCATCCAACATGATGCGTACATACATATAAATGATCCAACTGATCATATCCAGCATCCAACATGATGCGTACATACATATACATATAAATGATCCAACTGATCATATCCAGCATCCAACATGATGCGTACATACATATAAATGATCCAACTGATCATACAAAGCAGAAACCAGAACATCATCCTGATGCTCATCATCCAGCGCTTACATCCACAGCCATGTGAAGGATCCTCCTTCCAACATGCTTGGAATGGCTTCAGAAAATGTGTCCATCACTTCTTCCTTGAAGTGTCATCAATCTGAAGAATGCCAAGCCTCTCCCTGAAGTACTCAAACTTCACCCTGGCTAGTGGCTTCATCAGCACATCTGCAATCTGCTCGTCCGTCGCAACGTACAGGAGCTTCACAGCTCCTCTCTGCACCATATCCCTGATATAGTGATATTTGATCTCTATGTGTTTCGACCTGTCATGAAACACTGGGTTCTCGGACAAATTTACACAACTCTGGTTATCACAGAAGATACTAGTAGCATCCAACGGGAGATCAAATAACTCAGACAGTAGCTTCCGTAGCCATATTTCCTCACAACTAGCTAAACAGGCTGCAACATACTCTACCTCAGCTGTACTCAGTGCTACGCAGGACTGCTTCCTGCTAAACCAAGAGATCACACCTGATCCCATACTGAAGCAGCACGCAGATGTGCTCTTCCTATCTGCAACACTTCCAGCCCAATCTAAATCAACATAACCCTGCAGGTTAAACTTTTGATTCACTTCATACTTGAGCCCATAATCCACTATACCCTTCAGGTACCTCAGAACATGCTTTACAGCAACCGGGTGAACACTCCTCGGATCCGTCAGGAACTGGCTCAATGTGTTCACAGCAAAGCAAATATCTGGTCTCGTGTTCGTCAGGTACATCAAGGATCCAATCATCTGACGATACATAGAGACATCAACCGGATCAAATGAAGCATCACATAGAAGCTTCAGATTCGATGCCATAGGTGTGGCCATGGCCTTGCAATCCATCATCCCGAATCTGTTCAGGATATCTACTGTGTACTTTCCTTGACCAAGGAAGATCCCACCTACACGCTACCGGAAGATCCCACCTGCACTCTGCCACACCTCCATACCTAGGAAATAATGCATCATTCCCAAATCTTTCATATCGAACTCAGCAGCAAGCTTCCTCTTAGTATCTGCAAGCAGTCTGTCATCTCCTGTTACAAATAAGTCATCCACATACAGGAGTAGAATCACAGGATTCCCTTCCTCAACCTTGTAGTAGAGGTTGGAATCCACTTTACTCTTGGTAAAGCCCAAACTAGATAGGAAATTTTCCATCCTACCGTACCAGGTTCTGGGAGCTTGTTTCAAGCCATACAAGGCTTTCTTCAATCTGCACACATATGACTCCCTGTCATGTATTTCAAAACCGATTGGCTGCTCCACATATACTTCCTCTTCAACTACACCATTCAAGAAAGCAATCTTGACATCCATCTGGTGTATTTTCCATTTCATTGCTACAACCATGGCAAGTACTATTCTGATGGAAGTATACCTGGCTACAGGTGCAAAAGTTTCTTCATAATCTATTCCCTCTTTCTGAGAGAAGCCACGAGCTACGAATCTTGCCTTGTAGATCCATTTGGAAGTCACAACAGACTTCTCTTTAGGTCTTGGGACAACATCCCAAACATCATTCTTCATTATTGATTGGTATTCCTCAACCATGGCATCCTTCCATTCTTTCTTTTCCGCTGCTTCTTCATAACTGGAAGGCTCTTTGTTCATGATGTCACAGAGTAAAGCAACATAGCTGGTATGTGATCTGGTTCTCTTCTTTGCTCTGTGTTCTTCTTCTGGAATGCTAAATATTTCTGCATCTTGAATGAGCTCTCTATCCCATGCAGGTTTCCTCTTGTGATAGTTATCCTCACGGGGTGGATCTACAGGTTCTTGCGGATCTTCAAACTCACGAACAACTTCTGGAATTGCTTCAGTCATGGTAGTGTCTTGAAATCTAGTTTCCTTAGGTTCTTCATAAACTTTGATAGGTGCCTTCCTTGATTTGATGAATGCTGAGTTTTCATAAAATGTTACATCCCTGCTGACATCAATCTTCTTGAACCCTGGAAAGTATATTCTGTAAGCCTTCGAGCTTTCACTGTAACCCACAAAGATACCCTTCTTTTCTGAAGGATCTAGTTTAGTCCTCTTTTCCTTTGGGACATGAGTGTATACTAGACAACCAAATATTCTGAGATGGCTAACTTCAGGTTTCTTACTAGAAAAGACCTCTTTTGGTGTCTTGTTGTCCAATATCTTGTGGGGTGTTCTGTTCTGCACATATACAGCTATTCTAGCTGCTTCTGCCCATAGACGCATAGGTAGATCCTAGTCATGCAGCATTTACCTTGTTGCTTCCATGATTGTTCTGTTCTTCCTTTCTGCAACTCCATTCTGTTGAGGATTATAAGGAGCAGTCAACTCCCTCTTAATCCCTGAATCATTGCAAAGCTTCTTAAAGTCACCTGAGGTGAATTCTCCACCATTGTCGGATCTGAATGTTTTGATCTTCTTGTTAGTTTGATTTTCCATCAAGGTTTTGAACTCCTTGAACTTATCAAGCACCTCATCTTTACTCTTCAAGAAGTATACCCAAGTCTTCCTGGAGAAGTCATCAATAAATGAGACATAATAAACATACCCACTCAGAGAACTGGATGACATAGGACCACATACATCTGAGTGGATGATTTCCAGGATATCTTTTGCCTTGCTTTCACTGCTTGGGAAAGCCTTCTTAATGTTCTTACCTTTTGCACATCCTTTGCAAACACCTTCATGTTTGGTCTTGATTTCAGGAAGACCTTCTACATCCTTGCTTGCAATTGGAAGTGCCCTATAATGCATATGAGCAAGTCTTCTATGCCAAAGTTCACTTGGCTCCATGGATTCATGTATCATGGCATGTTTAGGTTGACCCTTCAATTTATACAAACCTCCCTCTTGCTCTCCAATCACTACTGCATCATCGATTGTTTTACCCTTTTGCCACATTAGGACTTGGCCATCCACAAATGCAACCCTCATACCTTTTGCATCCAATGTAGAAATGGAGAGTAAGTTCTTCTTGAGCCCAGGTACATAAAGGACTTCTTTCATCTTCAGAGATTTTCCAAAATCTAGGTTGTAGGAGGCTTCACCACTTCCTTTGATTGGGTATTGATAATCATCCCCAAGTTTCACCTTATGAGGTGATTCATGTTCAGATAGATTCACAAAAGATTCCTTAAACCCAGTCATGTGTTTGGAAGCCCCACTGTCAATCAACCAATCATTACAACCATGGGAGATAGTACCTATGAGAGCAGAGATTAGAACATACTCTTCTTCACTTGATGAGTCATCGTCACTATCATCACTTTCTGCCCTAGCCTTCTTCTTTGGAGGTTCATCATCCTCGGCAGCATGAGCATGGAACTTTCTTTTGCTGCCCTTCTTTTTCTTGCTGGAGTTGTTTTTATTATCCCTTTTGTTCTTGGGACAATCTGAAGCAAAGTGACCCTTCTCATTGCATGTGAAGCATCTTAGATCCTTCTTATTCTTTTGATAAGATCTCTTGTAGCGAGAGTGCTCCTTCTTGGGATTGCTTCTTTTGGTGTGAGCTGCAAGAGCTTGATCTTCATTCCCCATATTTTCTTCTCATGCCACAAGCCTTACTTCTTCTTGTGAGCATTCTTCCCATAGTCTGTTGAAGGATACCAACTTCTTTCTTGCACAGATTCCTTGAATAAAGGAGTCCCATGACCTAGGTAGGCCATTCAGAGTGATCATGACAACTTCACCATTCTCCACCATTTCATCTACTGCTTCCAGTTGTTCCTTAATATGGGAGACCCTAGAAAAATAAGATTGAATGGTTTCTCCATTCTGAAACTTTACTCCTTTCAATTGGTTCCGCAGGGTCATCTTCCAATTTATGTTCTTCCCTTCAAATAGCTTGGTCAAAGAGTCAAACATCTCCTTGGGTGTCTTTAGAGAAGACACATAGGGTATGAGATGGTCTTTAATAGAATCAACAATGATTCTCTTTTCCTTGACCAAGTTCTTCTAATGCAATACCTTGGCCTCTTCATCCTCTGGGATAGGGATGTCTTCTTTTATATATGAGTCCAACTCATTCTCTTCTAGGATTAACCCAATCCTATACTTTCAAGCTTGGAAGTTATCAGCCCCTTCAATCTTATCCTCAAGATTGGTGTGGTGAGACATCTCAAAGATTACTTCAAATGGAAATAGAAAATATTTAGGTCTTACCACTTGAAATGCTGAAAACTGGATCTGGTCCCGGATTAGGGTTTGTCGGAAAAACCCTAAAAATTCAAAATGTGAATTTCAACTTTCTGAAAGGATAGAAAGATGAGACTTGATGAGCTGATTAGCCTGGTGCATTCAGAATTTGAGATCAGCAAAGTTTTACCCTTCAGATTTGCCTTTTTGTCCTCCCGAGTTCACTGGGGAGAGCCCTAAATTAGGGTTTGAGTTTCCTGGAGATCTACCCAGCCAAAAATCTCGATCCAAAGCTCTAAACTTTGATTTTTGCAAGGATCTTTTAGCTCTGTCTTCAGATTCCAAAAATTCCTATTTTTGTGGAAACCCTAATTTTTAGGGCCAAATCTGAAAATGCTCAGAATTGAATTCTGATTGGACAGATAGATTCTCCTTGATGAGTAGAGTCAATCTACTATACTGCTTTTCCAAAATTTGTGGAGAGAAACCTAATAAACAAGAAACTCAAGTTTCTGTCACTGCAAAATGTCTTCTTCTCAGGTTATCTCTGATACCATGTTAAATTTTGAGCATAAATTCACAATACTCTTGGATCTTTACTGAGAGAATAACATATACAGCATATCAATGCATAACAATTACAATAAGCATGACAAGCATCACAAGAATCAAAAGCATAAGAGACAAGAGACAAAGAGTCTATGTGGGGAAAACCCTAAGGTGAAAAACCCCACAACTTCCTCAGAGATAGAGAGAGCAATGGCTCAACCAAAGTACAACCAAAACACACTTGAGATAGTCTCCTAGAGAAGATGATCCTCCTCCTCACTAGTGCGCCACTTTCTGAGTGAGAGAAGTGTGACTTTCCGAATTATCCAAATAGAGATCTCCCGATCACTATTTATACTTAACCTGTTTGCCCAGTTACACTATGGGGCCGACTTGTCTATCTAGATACATCCACAATATAATATATATTTCAGTGCCGACCCCACACATGGTGGTCTAATAATCCATCGGAAAGTACACACACTTGCGACACTTGTCAATCCACATGACGACACTTCCTTATAGAGGAATAACACATCTCTAATAAGGGTACAATAAATATATATGAAATACATTCTGAAGTTACATATACATCAACATGTTCAACTCTGCCTATCACTTGTAATATGAGAAAAAAATGCTTGATTAAATTTTGTTTGAATTTGGCTTATACATGGCTTTCTTGTTATCAGAATTTGAAAAATGACTAAGAAAGGAGCCAAGAGGAAATCTAAGGTAGCTGATTTAGGGTCAGATGTCGAGATTATAATTGAAACCAAGGTAGAGACCGTATTCGAGGATATTAAGGTAGTGACAGGAACTCTCCCTGAATTCAAATGGGGGGAATTATATCAGATGATCCGGGACCAGGATATCCCTGGTGCAGTTCTTGAAGAGATTGTCTTATATCAGAATATCAAGAAATATGGCATTGCAAAGGCAGCTACACGCCCAGATCTTTTCCTTTCTCAGAGGTCATTGGGTGGATTTTGTCGCAAATTGATGCCATGTCAAGGATCATGTCTGACAGCAAAGGAGAAGCATTCACCTCATTCCACCCAGCTCACATAGTAGCAGCGTACAAATTACCGCATGCTCAGGTCCTATTGACTGAAGACTGGCTTAAAAGTCTTAACATGGACACTCTCGAGTATGCTAAGAAATTATTAATAACAAGAAAACAACTAAGGCAGAAAGCAAGCGGAGAATATGAGTGTCAAATATTGAAGACCCCCTTTAGGATCATAGCCCCGATGCTAAGCAGGATTTTTGGCAGAGCAGACGGGACTATCTACAAATTAAACTGGATACCTCTAATTCACCACGCATCCTTCCATGGTACATTCTTTTACTGGGAAAACATCATCTTAGACAGTCTATCATCAACAATAGCGGCTGCGAAAGGGGGTTTGACCCATAGGAAGGCATAATTTTACATGTCTTTGTACCCTATGGATTGTATATTATCAAGGCATCCTTTCCTTGAATTGGGGTGCAACTGGAATACAGCTGATTCCTCGATCTATGTTTCTTATCAAATCTTGTGGGCCCATAAGTATGCAAGTCACTATAAGCTCATATGTGAGGAATTTATCATGCCTCTCTACTGGTTTATTTTCAACAAAGAACCAAACTGCTTGTCCGAAAATGCCATGGAAGTCATACAAGAGTATGGGGATTACTACTTCTCCCAGGAAGGCACATACATCAGAATGTATGGAGGTTCCCGAGCTCCGTCCCTTTTGTCGAAGTATGCGACCAATTTTGTGGTCCATAAGGAAGCAGTAAGACAAGTTTTCATCAATGGGATGGGGAAAATCCTGCATGATCAAAAGAATTATTCGTTTCTGCCTCTGCGTTTTTGCATCGGGGCGTACAAATTCTCTAAGATTAAGACGGTCGAAACCTTTGTCCAAGATTTGGAAGCATTCCATTTTGGCGAAAAGAGTTTCACAAGGAATGATAGCCAAGGCAAGGTGGTTGAGCATTGTGCAGTAGTCAAAATACATTGTGATTATATTAACCACTTTTACAAAGAGGAAGAAATATTCAAAAGAGCTAGGAATATGACTAAGCTCAACAAGTGCTTCCAGCACTACTGCCAAAGATGATAAGTAGACAGAATTACAAAGGCAAAGATACAAATCCGTGGCTCTACAATTAGCAAAGTTAGAATAGAGGCTAAAAGAGGAGACTGAAATAATTCATAAAGAAGAGGCCGACAGAATTCAGAGAGAAGAAACTGAAAGAGGCAGGAAAGAAGAGACTGAAAGGATTCAGAAGGAAGAAGCTGAGAAGTTGAAAGAAATGAGAGAGAGAGCAGAAAAGGAAGCGGCTGAACAACAAAAGAGAAAATATGAAGAATAAAAGTCCAAGAAGGCTGTGGAAATGGGAAGCCCAAGCATGCAGAACATGGACACAGACCCACCCCAAGTATCCAATAAATAATCACAGGAGGCCACCTCCCATTGAAGGAGCTCGAGCTCACGCTATTTACTCCGTCAAAGGAGCACATCGTGGCTCAATTGGACACAATCATCTTTGACCGTAACAGAAAAACCATCTTAAAGAGAAGGGAAAAGAGATGGAAGATGGGCTCCCAACCGGATATTGTCACTATATAGGACAACACCATCCTGGAGGGTACACACAAAGACCCCAAATTCATGGCATCTGTCAATGTAGTTGTTGCTCAAGCAAATGAAGATAATATTGACAAGTTGACGAATGATATTGAGCGAAGCAAACAGAAGATGCTTAAATTAAAGGGTAATATGATGAAGGAGCGAGCAAAAGGGATCGAATGGAAAAGGAAACATGGCGCCCTTCTATCCGAGAAAGAAAGAATAATGAATGAATACCAGAGCTTGGATGAAGAAAAGGAGGCATTAACTGTACAGTTAATGATATTGGAAGGTGAGAAGAATAACCTTGAAGCTCAGATCACTCAGCTAGAGTCAAGCGAGGAAGCTGCCAACCAACAGGTTGAAGAATTAAAAGCTGAGGTAGAGGAGTTAGAAAAGGAGAAGGAATCTTTAACAGGACAATTGGAGTTGGCAGACAAAAGAAAGCTAGATATATCTTTGTTCTGTGATCAAGCCTGTAAAATCCAAGAACAAATATATCATTCTCAGATGATTCTCACAGAGAATATATATCAGATGAAGCTAATGATGGTGAGAATGGATGAGATATCTGCTGAGTCATAGGCATTCACACAAAAGATGTGTGATGTTGCAGAAAAGATCAAAATCTAAATGGTTTGGAGAGAGACAAACTCTGAATACCCTAACAACTTGCTTCCAGCTAAGACTACGACAGATTTAAAGTCGGAAATGGAACTTTTATAATTTTGTAGGAGAGATTCCATAAAGTTGAATAATGACATCGTAAATACTATTTAGAAGTGTCAGGATTTTTATAGGAAAATCCAACAATTTCATGAGAAGTGTCATCTCTCTCTGCTCCTGGCAATGAACGAACTTCCTTCAAGAGATCTGCGCATGACAGAGCTGCAGAGTGGATTACAAGGGGAGTTAGAATACATCAGAAAGTTGGATGCTCTCACTGAGGAAAACATCCACCATTTTGTAGGGCAAGCATCTATACATGCATATTTCCTGGAAGATAGTTGCACAGCAGTAGAAGCATGGAGGGCACACGTTGAGACTCAGTTGTCATATCATGAAGTATCTTTACAAGTATTGGAGCCCAGCAGGCTTAATATAATTATTGAAGGAGCTAATGCGTGGGGGGGGGTATTCTTCTAGTTTAGTTGGTTCCCTATAAATCTGAATTTGTAAATATCTTTTATATTTTCTGATATAAGCACTAGAAGACAAAATTTTGGGAATCTTAGGGTTAGGGTAGATGAAGAGGCACTAGAAGACAAAATTTTGTAAATATAAATAGGGGAGAGAATAGAGAAGAGGGAATTATTGGCAGGTACAATAGAGCTTGACTATTTTTGTATGAGAATTATTTTTCTGCTTAATAAAGAAGGATATGTTGCCTGGGAAAAGCTGGTGCAGAGATTTTGCATGGAAAGTGTGGAATGTTAATGGGACTACTTCTTATTGCATTTATAACTCATACTGTGAGATCGTTCTAACTTTCTTGAATCTCTTCATGGTGATGAATGATTTTGCTTTATGTGCAATTGTTTATGTGCTAAATGAGTAATAATGTGCTTCATCATATCAGATCTATCTTTAATATTCTTTCTGCTGTGAATGTGATTAATGTGTTGAAACAACTATCTATGAGACTTTTATGAGCATTTCTAGTTTATTACTCTCAATTCAAACTTGCTCCCTACAGGGATAGGATAGGATAGAATAGTTAGTTTAGATTAGTTAATAATTGAATTGATCTGGTAGGAGTGATAAGACGGTAGGTAAGAACCTACGCATCACTTTTGAGGCTTCTACCTATCAATTCCATGCATTTAATTAAGGAACTTGCATCTCATAATTAAAGATAAAATTACATAAACGGTGAACCGGACCGCAACCAGTAAAGAACTTTAAATAATCACACACACGGTAGTCGTACCGTTAACCGGACGGATTTCTCCACACCAAACGGTGAGTGAACTAATTGGGCTTGCTTACCAGGGAGAATCCCTACTATTGGTGCCGCGGATTTTGGGGCATCAACATACCCATATCGATACGCTCAATGAATTTGTGTGTTGATTCCAAAGGTTCCACAACCAAAGGAGTAAACCCCCCAAGGCTATACACTTGTCCCACACTTATAAATATTTAGTGAACCCTTTACACATAAACAAGCCCAAATGGGGAAGCCCTTGTATGGATTCAAGTAGTAGGGCCTTATCCATATTCATTGAGCTAACTTTAAGATATTTTGTAGCCTACTCCCCTTATAAACAAATCAACATATAGAGCCAATAGAGGCTTGAAAAAATTGGCATAGTGTTTACCTTGTCAAAGTCTACATTTATTTTGTTCTTGTCTCGTAAGTCAAACTTAAGGGAGAATATGTTGTGATCAATCCACTTTTCCACTATTGGATAGCATATCCTAAACTACAATGCTTTATTTAAATTAAAAATGATCTTAATGATTCCATAAATAGATCCAAACAAATTCATAGATTTCTTCAAATAAAATTCTTACATATCTTCAATATGTTTTGGGTCATTATGAATGCTCTAATAAGTGGTCAAGTTACTTAAGTTCTTTACTCCTCCATTTGATGTCATGGATACCTTTAGCTACATCTCAACATGCTTAGTGTTCCATGTGGTGAGAGGCATGCTCTCAATTATCTCTTTGATTTTGGACTACAAGTTTTTGAAAATAAACTTTGACAAGTATTCTGCAACACCAATCCATTCCTTAAAATACCTTGAATAAAATATTTTTCTATAATTGTGAATTATGTAACATACATATTTCACAAAGAGGTGAGCCATCATAAAATAAAGTATTCCATAGCAACTTCCTTCAATTTTCTTCAATATGAAGAGATTTTTTTAATAAGTTGTAAATATAAACTGGATGAACATCAAAAAAATCTCTTCAACATAGATCATTATACCTCCAACATAAAATAGTCACCAAACATACTCATACATTCCATGAAAACTATTCCAATTGTATTTCATATATTCTTATGTAGCATGATGATCAAGGATTTGAAAGACCAATATATTACATGAGCCAAAGTCTCAATAAATATGAGAAAATGTTTTCAATTATTAAAAAATGCTTATGTAGCATGATGATCAAGGATTTGAAAGACCAATATATTACATGAGCCAAAGTCTCAATGAATATGAGAAAAAGTTTTCAATTATTAAAAAATGCCACTTCTGAATTGAAAAGCTCTACCACTTCATCTTAGTTAAGCACGTGACTGCAAAAGCCCCTTTATCAACAATAAAAATTTTGTTGTCCCAAACATTTATATTCAAGAAGTTAGCTCATTGGTTAGCTAAAATTCAATCACGACTTTGAATTTGTTTCCTCTAAGACTATCAAAGGTAGGTACTTAGTGCTTCATTTTGTTGAAAATGTTTATCATATAACTAAATTTTACAATGATAATTAATCATATATTGACTAAAGATATTGACCTCAATGTTGCATATCACCCTTGGTCTTGCAATATTATTTACTATTTGCAAAATTGGCAACAATGTCCTCCTTACCCTAAAACAATGAAAAGAAGATTAAGGTTAGAATAAACTATGTACATCTTCATATGTCCTCCTTACCATGAAACAATGAAAAGAAGATTAAGGTTAGAATAAACTATGTACATCTTCATAGGTGCTCTTTTGTTCAACAACAAATCTATTCATAGAATGCTCCTTCACTTTATAAACCAAAAGTATTATCAATCAATGTTAGGATCCCTTCATGGTACAACTAAACAAAATATATAGATAGGAGAGTGCTTCATCATCGAAATCCAACACTGACAAAATTATTAACATTGGTTTCTACTTGTCCTCTATCTTTTGAGGTTCTTATAAAAAAAATAGACACGTTATAACTTCCAACATTGTGTGGAAAGAAAGAAGATTTTAGCAATGGCATTAAACTATGCTATATGAACATTCTCTTTTCCAGATGAGGATTTTGACTTCATCAATCCGATTAATTTTCCATCTTCAACTAATCATACCTTCATTTTGACAACAATAGATTATTTTAGTAAGCAAGTAGTGGTTGTTCCATTAAAACATGCTAAAGATAAATAGGGAATTGCATTTATGGAATTCAATATCTTTTCTAGGTTCAGATTGCCCTTTGAAATTATTTTTGACAATTCCCCTACTTTTATTTATGGAAATCTAGTTAAACTGTATAATAGATTTAATATCATGAATTATATGTCTTTCACTTACCATCCATGGGAATGTTCAAGCAAAGTCTACAAATGAAAACATTATCCAAAAAAATCATTGATGATAACATACACCAATGGCATATAACCAATGGTTATATGCTCTATGGCTATATAGAACTACAACTAAGAGTAGTATTGGAGTGGTACTCTTCTAGCCAATTTATTGACAAGAATCCATAATGCCCATTAAATTTGAACTTGCTTCACTATGGATAGTGTTTCAAACTAACAATGATTTACAAAAAGACCTAATACCTTAATAACTTTAGAAAAATAATAAATTCACACTCTACAAAATCTTAAACCAGAACAAGAGGTTGTTATGCAACAATTTGATGAGAAGGCCAAACCCAAACCTCTCCATCTTAGACCATGTATCCTATTGGGGGATTTTCCTCATGCAGAGAAAGGTAAGCACATTTAGTTCTATAAGTTATGGGTTAGAATTCTACCTTTTCATATATCCTTGGAAATAATCCACATTATTTAAAGAATGGTCAAGGGCGATTATTTTCTTATGCGATGAATGGTTCTAACTTAATGCCATATTTTCACATCAATCCTATCACTTAAGAAATTACAAAAAACAAAAGAGTAATTTAAAATTACTAAAACGATGTTGTCATTGTCTTTCTTTTTTTTTCCTTTCAATGTTTCCTTTTTTTTCTCTATTTTGCTTTTAATTTTGTTGTTTATTTCATTTATGTTTTTCACACGTACATGTATCGTTTACTACAATGTTTTTTTTTTCAATTTTACATGGGAAACCACATATCTTATCTAATGATTGTTGTAGATAGATAGATAATCAGAGGGAACCTAACCCAAAGTTTTGAATCATATGTGTCATCGCAACCTTCATAAGCTCTGTCTCTCTTCACACACTATCTAAAAAATCCAAAGGGGACCATCACCTAGTTGCTAGATTATAAATTGTTGATATTTCATACACTTGCCACTTCAATACAATGGTTTGCATCATTATGACTATATCGTAGCTTTATCATTACATGTGCATGATTTTGTTTCTCTTATTTATGGTTTGTGATGTCATCATCATAGCAATGCTCATTGAGCCACATTTCATTGGATGATCACTTAACAACAATTTTTTATTATTGTACTTAGTTTCAAACCAATGACATGCATTGACACGTGTGCTGATGTAATATTCAAGGATTATTGTTGATGTTTGATTGTTTGGACTATATCATGCTTAGCATTTTATGCAATGTGCTTATGGTTTACCTTAGTTGTGTCACTTGGTTAAGTGGGCTTATTGAACATTTGTTGTAACATGATAGGAAGATGTTGATAGTTATAGTCTTATTGCACCTTAGTTGTGTGATTTGGTTAAGTGGGCTTATTTAACATTTGTCCTAACATGATAGGAAGATGTTGATAGTTATAATCTTATTGTACCTTAGTTGTGTGATTTAGTTAAGTGGGCTTATTTAACATTTGTTGTAACATGATAGGAAGATGTTGATAGTTATAGTTTTATTGCATTTTTAGTGTTTATTCATGAATTTTATTTAATATGTATTGATATTGTTGTTGGTTTATAGTTTAAAATATGAGTTAATAAATCAACAAACTAAACATGGTTTATGATTTTTTTTTTCAACATGGAAAAAACCTGCATCTTGATATTCAAAAATGAATCAAAGAGAGCAATGATCACTACAACACAAACAAATTAAACTACTTATCTATAGGATGTTTTTTACTATAATGTAAGCACAAAGACATTCAACTTACATCATACTATCTTGTTCAGAGTATACCCAAGTAGGATATGCAATTAGTTCCCAGACACATATATACATATTAGTTTTCAAAAAAAATTCCAAACTGTAAGAAATATTATAGACATATTAAAACTATGCTTCCATAAGACAAATTTCTGAGCTACTCATCAATATAAGGAAATTAATCCACTAGAGACAACATACTTCTCCTTATGTTCTTCAAAAAATAGTACTCCTTCCTCCAACTCCAAGGCATTTTTTAACAATTTATCTGCTTCTATGTTCAATTCTTGATAGATATGCTGAAAATATAAAGAGTTAAAAATAGTAAATGTGTCCTTGATGTTTTGGCACCAATGCTTGAGTGATAGCACCTGTAAATTTGATTTTCTAGAAGCCCAATCAATGATAAACTGGTTTTCTTAATCACCACATTTCTTCATTAATATTGATTATATTTACTTTCCTATGTTCAAGCTTTCCCAAAATTTCCTTTTCTTCCATAAAAAAGATTCCTTCCCCATTTGTGTTATAGATATAGTCTATGTCATCCTCAATAGATATGAGTTCTTGGGGAAGTCCTTTTTTCTTGTCTCTTTCCCAATGTATAATTATTTGATAGCAGATAATTTCCTCATAATTTTTTCCATGGCATTTTTTCCCTCTAGTTCCTCAATGTTAACCAAGGCATTCCTAACAAATGATTTAAAATATTCTTCTAGTAGCCAACAATGATTGAACTTGAAAGGGTAACTTTTGTTGTATGGTCCACATCAAATTGTAGGCACATAGGACAATGGTATGATATCCTTGAGTTCACAATCCATGATCTATATCTCCCAAACCTATCTGCTAGATATTCTTCTAACAAAAACCTATCAAGTCCCTTGCTCACCCTAGCAGACTCGGCCATCCCATTCCTCCAAGTAAGAGCAAGTTTAGTTGGAGAAACATCCAGCATATTAGAATTATTGAAGAGTTGGATAAAGTAATCTTCCAAATCATCTTGTCTGGAGGATCCTCCCCAAACCTCACAGGCAGAGACGATTAAGTTTAAATCCCCACAAAAAATTAAGTATGGGTAATTTAAAATACCACTACCATCCACCTTCTCCCAGAAGACTTGTCAACCAGTATATGGGGCATACGAAGTCACGATCCTAATTGTCTCATCCATACCTCTAAGTTTTCCTTCAAGGACTAATCCTACACGTCATATATAACTTAAGCTCAGCCGCTACAAGGTTCCATGTAGCTAACAGACCCCCGATAATCTCGTAGCATCTATAACACTAACCTCCCGACCATGAAATATTTTTAAGAACACTTCGCAAGCCTTCGGTCCCATACACAATCTCCTGAATCAAGACAATGTTTAGCCTAATCAACCCAAACATCCTTTTGAGGGCTAATATTTTTTGAGATCCCAATACCTGTGATTGTTATTGGTTGTGATGATCATAAGGAAAACCCATACAAGGGCACATTTGTTGGCACATCCCTTCTACTAATTCCACCGATGGTTTATGAATTTACTTTCAAATATTATAATTATATTTTATAGAATTGAACATTCCAAAAATATAATCATATTTATGATTAATTTTGAAGACCTTTATATTTAAAAATTATGATGTGATTTATTTATTTTTTTCTTAATTTCAATATATTTAAATATTAAAATGGATTGAAATCAAAATTTTGACGTAGGAAAAAATACTAAACTTGAAGCAAAATTAAATAAAAAAGAATTTATCCACTTAGCCTATTCCGAATTTTATTTCTTCTTCGCTTTTCCAACTAAATTTTTTTGAGGTTTTGAACTTTTATCTTGCCAATCACACAAAGTTTTAGTGAAAAAATAACCCTTCAACAATGAAGTATTATTAAAAAAAATACCCTTCAATAATAATGTTTTTATTAAAGAATTTAATTTTCTATTGAAAGACGTGTTTTTATTAAGGAGTTTAATTTCCAATTAAATAATAACAATAAACTCATTTAACCATGTATTTTGTTGATCATATGCTTTGAAAACCAAAGATGGAAAAAAACAACCTACTAACAGTGACATAGACAACTCAGCATTATGCATGTAAAGTACATTAAGTGTAAACTTAATAAACAAACAAAATGTTGAACCTATAATCATTTTCAAAGGTTAATGTCAGGCCACATGTAATGCAACATGCAAAATTTTGCAAGGTTAACATGTTGCGTTATTGGTGTAATTGAAACTATGACATTTTAATTTTAAATTAAAAGATATGTTTTTATTAAGGAGTTTAATTTCCAATTAAAAGATAACAATAGACTCATTTACCCATGTTTTTGGTTGATCATGTACCTTGAAAATCGAGGGTGGAACAAAACAAACTACTAACAATCAAAAGTAACATGTGCCTGCATTATGCATTTGAAGTACAATAAGTGATAAACTTAGGAAACAAACAAAATGTGGAACCTAGAATCATTTCTAGAGGTTAATTTTAGGCCACATGTAATGCAACATACCTTGAATTTTAAAAGGTAAACATGTTGCATTGATAGTGTAATTGAAATTGTGACATTTTCCAGCGAAAAAAAACTACTATTGATATTCAAGGTGAATCAAATAGTACAATGATTGTCGTGATTCATATACTATTGAAATTGTGACATTATTCCAAAGGACTTGAATTAAAAGGCTAGATAAATATAGTATGCCCTTTGTAGAGGCGATTCATTAAAAAAACACATTGCAATTGATATTGTACTATGATGTTCTTTCCTTCCTTTGTCAAAAGAAGTTTAATAAAGTTATTTTTCCAAGGTATGGACTGTTTTGGATTCCTCGACTATTATTGCACGTGAAGTGGAGTTGCCTATATTATTCCTCAACTATATTAAGCAAATATTTCACGGAAATGGAGTTGTCTATGTATTACCCATGATGCACTTTGATGAGAATTTGATAAAATAATATTTTTTTTGTTTTGCTTCATTCATAACTGAAAGCATTTAGTTTTCTAATATAAGTAATTCATTTTAATTTAATTTTATAAAAAATAGAATAATGTAAACTTATATAATTTGACATAGTAATTTGAATATATAAAAATTCTTCTGGTGAAAACTATTTTTTGGGACAAGTTTTACTAATATAGAGCGAATGATGTGATACATTTTGCCATTCAAATTGATAACCATGGGGTTCAATTTAATTC
The DNA here is from genome assembly GCA_027924585.1 of Larix kaempferi. Classification (NCBI taxonomy): domain Eukaryota; kingdom Viridiplantae; phylum Streptophyta; class Pinopsida; order Pinales; family Pinaceae; genus Larix; species Larix kaempferi. The sequence continues at coordinate 1,372,740 of BSBM01000526.1, read as the reverse complement.
TCAATGTGTTTTTGTGGGGGGGGTTCAAAATTTGTGCCAACCACTCCGTGGTTCCTTCTTTCTTCTTTGGGTCATTCACTTTCCCTTGGCTATAAATGGATAAGAAAAACCCACTTTCAAATTCAAACTTGTTTATAAGATTTTTTGCCCATGAATATAACTAATTGTTTCAACCAATGACTAAGATTACAAGAATAATAAAATGTTACTAAGTTTTAACATATATCAAATAAATCATTTTTTAAAAAAATGTGCATTGATAGGTGAAAAGCTCTTAGAAACAAGACCTATAAATTGTAACTTGGAAGTATTGGAAGTGTCCAAAGTGGGATTAGGAGTCTCCCACAACAAAACCTTGTTTCCGTGCCTTTGTCCAGTCACAAATGTTAACACAGCTCAATATCAAAATAACAAAAACAATTTCATGCTTAAGAAAAAACACAGAATAGTTTCATTAATTTTTTTTAGATTATTATCAAATTTATAGAAAATTCGAAAATAACATCATACCAAAATTAGTAACTTCAAGTCTCTGGCAGCCAGAGGAGAGCACTTACAAACTATCTAGAAAAATGAGTATCTAAATTTTCTAAGGCCCATAACTGAAAAGCAAGCATGTCTAAAATTCAATAGGTGATGCTTGGTAAATTCGATAGCTAATAAATTGTTGATGCTTGGTAAATTCAATAGCTGACAAATTGTTGATGATTGGTGGGTGGTTGGATTAATTCTTTCATTAACATAGTTTAAAACCGATGACCTCTTCTAAAACGGTAGCCACCTCTCTCTCGTAGTTGCACTTTCGACTTGAAAACTGACATATCCTCTAAAGGAAAAGCACAAAGGGCAGAGAAGTGCATTAAAAGGAAGGGCACGACCCAACTAGGCCAATATAAAAATACAAATAAAAAAAAAAAAAAAATGAATGAAAGCGAAGCCATCCCCATTGAAAGCAAACTCACCGACATACTCTTGAATCAAATGGAAAAGTTCCAATCTCCGTTAAACATATATAATAACAATCACCTATTGGAAACCACTTATCTAAGTGTACACATATCTTAACAAACTTATTAATAAAAATTAATGATGATTTGAAGAAATAATTAACCATCAAAAAAAAATTTAAGAAATTGCATGCAGTTTGTTAAAAATTTTAAATATATTTTAATAAATAAAATACTTTATAACATAAATATGCCCATCAAATTCCAACCCTGCCTACTCCCTAAATTAATCTTGACCCTCCCGAGTCCCGAGTACCATGCCATCAAGAGCCGTTTTGGCAGTCATCATGGGCTTTCGGCACAGCAAAATTCTTTTTGAAACAATCGCCAAGCTGATTCGTGGGGAATGGGCGTCCCATGGTGCCATATCTGTCCACACGCTTGAGAATATCGCTCTTCAGCCGCGGACGGCTGTCATATCGATTTACGCACACGTGTGATACACCATATCGATTTACGTACACGTGTGAGACCTGTCACATTTAAGGTCCCGAGAAAGACTGTACGGTGCTTTGTCACCTGTTTCAAGAAGTGCGTTTTTCTATTTTCCGTTGCTTGAGACGAGGCCTGAAATTTCAAATCCTTGGAGATATCTTTGGAAATTTGACGACGTTTAAACTTTTTTAACTTTTATTGTACATAATTTTTATAGTTTTTATTTTACATATCTTTTAATATTTATCATTTTACGTTTAATATGGAGTCTGAGTGTATTTTATTTATAATAAATTTACAACTTCTTAGAATTTTGATCATATAAAACTTTTACAAAAAAATATGTTAAATAATAGTTTATTAAATAAGAAAATTTATAATTTTATGGTATTATTAAAATTAATTAATATATAAATTGAATTTTTTATTAAAGTTAATTTTTTTTAAACTAGGATTGCATCTTAAAAACATTATTTCAACACTAAAAAATTGGATTTATTAAGAAAGCAAGTATAATAAAAATATCTTGGGTCAAAAATCAAAAGTCACATGATAGGACCTTTTCCAAATCATGGTGGGATGGGCCTTGCTTTCGGGGTTGCTGGAACTTGGAAGCTACACAATATCATCGGTGCTTTTTACTCGTTAATCAGGGTTAGTTAAGGTCCAATCATTAGATGTTAAATGTATTGAAAGAAAGGACAATCAATCAAGAACAACACAAAGAACTCCTGGTGAATAAATTAAGAATAAAGCTCGTTTGGCCACTTTTTAAAAACTGTAAGTTTGATATAAAAATTGAATGGTTGGGGCTGTCTCGTACAAACAAATTCCACTAGGAGAACGTGGTCCGAGGTGCGTCTCGGTCTGACCCATTTCGGGAATTCAGTCGTCATGCATGAAATCAACCGGTAATTGAATACAGATTAGCTTTTTCAATAGACAGCAAAACCCTCGTTTATTGGAAAACAATTTATTAAGAAAAAGTTTATTGTTATTCATAGTTTGAATAAAAAAAACTATATTTATTTTTATTATTTATAAGGGTAATTGAATACAGCCTAGCTTTTTCGATAAATAGTAAAACTTTTGTTTATTGGAAAACAGCTTATTAAAAAAGTTTATTGTTATTGATAGTTTGAATAAAAAAACTATATTTGTTTTTATTATTTATAAGGGTAAGTTTATTGTTATTGATAGTTTGAATAAAAAAATTATATTTGTTTTTATTATTTATAAGGATAATTGAATACAGCCTAACTTCTTCAATAAATAATAAAACCTTCTTTTATTGGAAAACAACTTACTAAAAAATGTTTATTGTTATTCATAGTTTGAATAAAAAAAATTACAATTATTTTTATTATTTATAACCGTAATTGAATACAGCTTACAGTTTAGCTTCTTCGATAAACAGCAAAACCCTCGTTTATTGGAAAACAACTTATTAAAAATGTTTATTCTTATTCATAGTTTGAATAAAAAAAAACTATATTTGTTTTTATTATTTATGAGGGTAATTGAATACAATTACACTTACAATTAAGTGGGCTACCGGGGACTATAGCATACATGCTCTGGCTCTTCGACATTGGTGCTTGCACACTAGGGTTGAGATCGACAAATGTGAGAAGATCACTTTTGAACATATTTACAAAGAACACAATGATTTGGCAAATAAGTTATCTAAGCAAGCCTTTGATGAATTCGAAGGACATCTTATTTGGGAAGAATGGTATGAGCAAAATGTTCTGAAAAATGGGGCCCATTACTTTTTTGGGGATTATTGAGAATAAATAGTCTTATTTTGATGGATGAAAGTTAAATCACAGATCTATTTCTGGATCTTTTGTTATTTTGTACGAGCCTGCGTGCTTTGGTTATGATGGAAAGTCTTGAGAATATGAGACTTGATATATCTCTGTATTATTTGATTCGAAGAATAGCAATAATACGTTTTTTTCTTCTCAAAAAAAAAAGGGTGATTGAATACAACCTAGCTTCTTCAATAAACAACAAAACCATCTTTTATTAGAAAACAACTTACCAAAAAAGTTTATTGTTATTCATAGTTTGAATAAAAAAACTACAATTGTCAATACAATTGTCAATTGAGTGTAGATAGGGTGATTGGAAGGAATATTGTTATCCTCCCCACCCTGGTTCACCGGAATATTAGGTATTGACCCTGTTCCAATGGATGTAGCCCTCTAACAAAAAGTGATCCATCATTTAAGAAAAAAAAAAAACTACAATTATTCTTATTTTATAAATAAATAATCTTTTAAGACTTATAAACATATATATCTTCCATATATATTTGCTTGTGTTTATAAACCTGTGATTTATACAAGTTCAAAATACTAACAATTGAAAACCATCAATACTGATATAAATTTTGTCTGACACTCATCTATCCATTCATTTTACCTCCATTATATATAAAGAGTAGTTCAGTAGATCTTAAAATGGTTCTCTTCCATAAAATATGGTTATGAAACCCGTTCAAAAAAACTAACCTTCTTCTAAATCCAATCATTTCTTTGACAGTGTATCAGCTTTCTTATTGTAAATCCTAGCAATGTGAGAAGGCTACTTTCATGTCTTACTCCCGTGGCTCACCTCGGAGCAAAATCGCTAGATTCATTCTCTCTTCTTATCCATCCTTTCTTTAGGTTGGCCGGGCATGGCAAAGGCGTAAGTATTTAATATTCCACGGAGATCTGTTGTCCCTCTGCCTATTTCTTCTTCAGAGTAAGAAGAACTATTGAGACGAAAGCTGGCAGATAGATAAAATTAATTATTGATGGAACTGTGATTAAGATTTAGGAGGCAAGTCTGGGTTAGTTTAAGTGGTACAGTGTTATAATAGTAAGTAAAAAATTTCTTGATCAAATTTTTGAATGATTTTGTAAGTAAAAAAATTTTGATCAAATTTTTGAATGATTTTGTAAGACTTTTATTTGATGTATTCATCCCATTAAACCCTTTAATCAAAATTATTTACCTTAAATACCATCTTCGAAATAAGAGAAAATAATTTTTCGAAATGAGAGAAAATAATTGAAATTTCCTCATATTTTAAATCAAAATTTAACTAAAACACAGTACGAGAAAGTGCCAGGCAAATTTGATAGATTATTCAATTAAAATTCAAAATACTCCAGACTCGAGTCCCGAGTCCCGAGTCCCAAGTCAACTCCAAGAGCATTCTGGCTGAAGTTGGAACAGATACATGAATTAACCTCCATCACACATGTCACTACTATAAGTAATTTTGACAGGTTATTTAATCGTATACACGTCAAACTGACGGTTATAATAACTTTATTCACGTACCACTACGTCCTCAATTTACACCATGTCCCGAGTCAACTCCAAGAGCATTCTGGCCGAACAGATACAACTAACCTCCATCACACCTGTCACTACTATAAGTAATTTAAACAGGTTATTTCTTCGTATACACGTCAAACTGACGGTTGTAATAACTTTATTCCCGTACCACTACGCCCTCAATTTCCACCATGCTGTCAAATAAACGACTGCTTGAAACGAGAGTGCAATTATTTAGTTTGAACTTACACAACGCCGCAACACATACAGCCCAGCGATAACATTCTAAACCCAATTAGCCGAAGTGGTTTTCTGAAAGATCTCCTTCACGAAATCATATAAATCATTTAGAACAGGTTCTCCGATATAATTCAGAAGACAAATGTCTGTCCAACATTTAAGCTGGCCTTCGTCTGTGGGTTTGGTATTCAGGTGGTTTAGTTGATTGCGCTAGCTAGCTGAGCTGTTTAGAAAAGTTCCCACGATCACGAAAAAGAAATTCAGAAGACAACTGCAATCTCCGTAAACCAAAAAAATATACATTTTTAAACATGCAAGTATCAGTTGCTCATTGTGGAATAACGAGGGTATATAAATCGACCGTCTTTTCCATGGTTTTCAAGCATAATTTTGCTTTGAATCTGTTGTTTTAGTTATAACTTGTATCTGTAATCCCGCTCATTGTAAATTTGAATTTGGAGGGTTTGTCTTTGAACTCAACCAGTATATTCAAATTGCAATCTGGACAAAGATTGTTGTACTTGAAAAAATAAATGGTCCGCCTGTTGCCTCTTATCAATCCCCAAGTCGCTCATTGCCGACCAACGAACAAAATCGAAGTGTTTTTTTACAAAATGTTTGGGTTCACAAGATATCATATATATTTCGCATGTACATAGAAAATAAACGAAGTAAAAACTAAAAATGAAAAAGTCTTCGGTTGTGTAAACTTATAATCAAAGAGATTAAATATCACACTCGAATTGTTAATGGTAAGTTTTAGTGTTGTCACTGTAGAATTCTTTCTTTTGCAGCCCATTGAAACAACAAGCAATAAGAATTAAACATGATGCGCATGTAGTAGATTTCCCTCGATCAAAACTGTAACACACCATGTTCTTTTCTTTGAAAGTTAGAAACTAATTGAAGCAACACAGATATGCAGGTAACCCATTTTTATTGACACAAATATGCTCACATTGATTAACATAACCTTAATGTGCAGCATACACAGCTCAAACTCTGATTCAAACCCAAAAACGACCATATCGTTCTACCGATTACAGTAACCAAAAAAGCCAAAATGTACCATATTACGATGGACCAGAAAAACTACCACTCATAACCAAAATAAATAAACCGAGGAGACAAAAATTGAACGGCACTGTGTGCCTAGCAATACCACCAAAAAGAACAGATTGACGGGCCATTAGCTAGACCGAAGACTTCGTGAAAGGCACCCGGATGACGGGAACAGAATGAAGAGGATGAGCCATTTCACATGACAGCTTAAGGATCTCGGACAGATCCACGGGATGCTCAGCATGAGGAAGCCAATGAAAATGGTGGAGCAACTTAGCCACCCAGAGGTTAACAGTGGCAAGGCCCAGAGCCTTGCCGGGGCATACTCGACGACCGGCACCGAAAGGCGCAAGCCTCAGATCGTTGCCCCTCACATCCACGTCTTCTCCGCCCTCCGACACAACAAACCTCTCGGGACGGAACTCATCAGGCGATTCCCAAATGTTGGGGTCATGAGTAATCGACCACATATTCACCATTGCAGTCGTGCCAGCCGGAACACACATTCCGTCGGCAATGTTGACATCTTCAGTGGAGAGACGGGCCCATGATAGCAGAGGTCCAGGCGGATGCATTCGCAGCGCCTCCTTCACGACCGCTTGGAGGTACGGCATCTTTGGGATATCCGAATCATTTACGCTTCGGTTGCGGCCCACTACTGCGTCCAACTCTGCCTGAGCTTTCTTCTGTGCTTCAGGATTCAGCACCAATTCCGCCATGGTCCATTCTGTCAACAGAGCCGTCGTGTCTGTGCCACGAAAAATCATCTCCTGCATCCACAAAATCCCAAAGCTAGTTAATATTAATATTCCCCCACCATATAAAAACAAGCAACTTCATTCATAATTGCCAGCCTATGTTAGAAGAAATACAGTGTTCAGAGTATGAAAATACAAACCCAGAGAACAGCGATCATGTCCTTCTCGTCCAACTTATCTTCTCCCTGCAACGACAGCAGAACGTCGACAAAATCAGATTGATCACCGCTTTCGCGCTCTCCACGGCGGTGCTCTTCGATGATATTCCTAACGAAATTTTTCACACGCGGCACGAGGCGGGCGCAGCGAGTATGGATTCGAAGAGGGTCCAGCGGCCGCAGCCATGGTAGATGATCAGCCCAGTTAAACGCTCCCAGCAGCTGGAAGCCTTCTTCTACCATTTCCCGCAGCTTCATCACTTCTTTATTATCAGAAGACGACATATCGAACCTCCTTCCAAAGACACTTCCCATGATATTGTTCAGCGCCGCTCCTTGCAGATGCCGTCGAACCCTAACAACACCGTTAGACTGATACTCCTTTTGGATATCATGAAGCATTACCAGAGCATCAGCCTGGCGACCAGATTCGTGGGCAGCAATCCTGCGCGGAGAAAAGAGATGCGCAGAAGAAATTCTTCTGAGCAGCCTCCAGTAGTCCCCATTCGGTGCGAAGCCAATGGCCCGCCCAAACAACAACTGCTGTGCAGATTGCTTGAGGGGTCTGTTGGCGAAGTGAGGGGAGCACAGCAGCTCCCGGGCTACTTCAGGATCCGATGTAATAACAGCGGGCGTGGAGGCCAGGCTAAAGGCCATGAGCTTCTTGGCACCATGAAGACGAGCCAGATATTCGAGCTTGCGGTGGGCAAGACCAACGCTCATGTCCATCAGACTTCCGATTATCGGCCATCCTTTGGGGCCACGAATGAGTACGCGGCCTCTCTTATGTCTTCCAGCCCATGCACAGCCTCCCGGGCTCAGCCAGGAGACCAGAACAGCACAGACAGCAGCAATAACCAGTGCAACATAGAGAGGCCACTGACGCCACGCAGAAACATCGTCAGAGAAGAAAGAGTAACCACTGCCACCATTTCTGAAGAGCAGAAGCACATAGACCCACCACCCGCCTCCTCCAGAGCTCCCGCGATTCTCCATCTCAGATCTAACAGAGAAACCAGAGCGACAAAGAAGAAGCGGTAGCAAACGAAAGAGAGATGTATGCAATCTGAGACGGTAGGGGTTGATGTGAATTTATAGTTCAAAGGGTTCGATTCCCAAGGAGAGAGACAAAAAGGAAGCCAACCTGATAGGCCGATCGGCACAGCAGTAATCACCCTTGGGATTGATCCCTATTTTAGGGTTTTAATAAGTTTGCAACTTTTGCCGTTTCAATCAAGGTTGGTATTCAAATCCATTTTGGTAGAGGTTAACTATTTTTCCATTTATGTTACTGGCGGGCATGGTTAATGAGATATGATATTTATTAGGTAACTATTTTTCCATTTATGTTACTGGCGTGTATGGTTAATGAGATATTTATTTGGTATTGGGGATTTAGTCAAATATTTCTCAATATTGTTTTATATAAGAAATTTTAATATAAAATGAAATTAGATAGGGGAGAGACATCAACCGTGGTATTCAAACTTGTGTGACTTAATTTTTCATATTTCTGAGTTTTTTTATCCTCCAAATTTTTATCACATATACTTTGACGTGTTTTCTATGTAACTATATTGGTTTTGAGTTGTAATGAATCCAAATTGATTCAAACTTGTGTGACTTAATTTTTCACGTTTCTGAGTTTTTTTATCCTCCAAATTTTTATCATATATACTTTGACGTGTTCTCTATGTAACTATATTGTCTTGAGCTGTAATGAATCCAAATTGATGTCATTGAGCTGTAATGAATCCAAATTGATGCCATGTGAGCCACAGAGTTCCAAGTTGTCTAACCATAGTGTAGTTTTTATTGGGACCAATGGACGAACATTGATGTGCCTTAAAGTCGATGTGACTTAAAATGAAATTTCAAATTTAAAAATATTCATTTTATTTCAAAATGTAGAAAAAACATTTTGTAATAAATAATTTTAAAAACATGAAAATATTCAAAATGACTTGTACATACCCTACTTTTATGAACTACTTATGGAAAGCAACATATTAATATAAAAATATAAATTTCAAGTATAAATGACATTTATTTAAAAAACAAAAAATTATAAAGAAACGATTATTAGCTTTCTTGAAAAGTCCTTGAAACCAATGAAAGTATACAATTGATAAAAGACACCTAACACATGAATTCATTTACACAACCTTACATAAATTTAGTAAAAGAAGTGCTCTGCTTAAGCTTCATGTGACCTCGTGCATTCATAGTTTCTCTAGTTCGATGTCTTCAAATTTGAGAGATTGTCTTCTTCCTTGGTGTCTATCACTATGGAACCTAATGATGGCCAAGGATTTGAAGTTGCTCAGTGGGTGTCTTTATTGATGTTGTCAATGGATACTTTGAGTGTCAAACACTATACCCCTAATGCTCATATTTGTAAAAGATTTTCTTTGCTATAAATTGTATTGGAGAGGGAGAGTATAGAGGTTATATTCATCATTTATATATTATTCTTGTCTCTAGAGAATCCTTTGGAGATCAAAGATGGCCCTTCGATGTTTCCCATGACAAGAAAATCCATGGTTGTCAAGAATCCCTAGGTCTATGTAATAAAAACCAAGATGGTGCTCAATGAAATGCTTACACAAGCATTAAAAGAACAATTCCAACGAATATTTGATGACATGTAGACTGAAATCAACCAAATAATTGGCTTCTTGTAGTTGCTTACACTTGAGAGATAACAATAGCTATACACAGAAACATGTATATCTAGCCTAATACATAGACGTATTCGAATTTCTTCAAAGTGGAAAAGCTCAACAAGGTGGCTATTATGACAATAAGGAAACCACCCTTCCTGACACAATAGCACAACAAAAATCTAAGAGTCAACTTTAAATTGACACCAAATTCCCAAGATATATGGGGGGTAGCCTTCAAACATATCATTTTCTCCAACGTAGGACAAATGAAAAGGTTAACAAAATGGAGCTGAGTCGACTTACCTCCTTGAGACCAAACTTGTTGTAGTTACCATCATTGAGCTCAATTTTTCCCTCGCGCTTTTAGAAAGAATGTTGGTTTGCTCCCATTATCCCATCGTCTCCCATGAATATGGGACCACAACATTCAAAATGACAGGACAGTGATAAGGGAGGCATGTGTGGTGCTTTACCAGGTCCACCGTGACCTTTGATTTCCAACTTGCTTTACCTCACTCGAGCTACTACATGGCTAGTAGCATGCAGTGTGGTTTAATTTCAATTTATTAATGAAGTTCATGAAATATACCTTAGGGGATTGGGAGATATCTTACCTCCCTATTTTTTTGGCATTCCCCTTCATTCAATTAGACTACTAGATTGGCTTGGGAATTGACTTCTTCATTTAGGCCTCAAAGGATATCAAAGTATTCGATGTATTTGAAATGATAGGCTTCAATTTTGATCCAATAGATTATCCAGGCTAGTGAATTTTCCATTTATATGTGATGCTTATTCATAAGGCTTATAATTATTGTCTAGTCCCCAACAACTAGGATAAATTGCACCTTGTTCGAGTCAATAGTCTTCAATCCTTATGTAATACCTCTCGTCCTTGGCCCTATTATTTTGGCTAAGTCTAATTGATGTAAACATATCTATGTAATGGTTCATGGCAAGGACCTCAAGTCCAAGGCCTTGCCATTGAACATTGTAGCATTGTTTATCATTTTGATATGATAATAGACCATGCACTGGCTATAGCATGATGATGTCTTGTAAATTGTAAATGATGAGATATAGAAACAAAGACGTAGGGCTGAATGTGCAAGGCCATAGAAACGAAGGGGCACAATGTCCACTGCGGAAAGGAAGGGGTTAGAGGTTAGTGAAGCCTCGAGAAGACTATAGGTAGAATATGAGCCTACTTAGCCTTTAACCATTGCAAGACAACACATTCCTCGCTTAAGAGGGAGAATGACCTATTACTTACTAATAAGCCTAAGCAAGATATTACCAGTACTATTAATAGCTCGCTTAGGCTTATTAGCGAGTAATAAGCCGAAGCGAGAAGTCTAAGATAAATAGCACCTGGAATGCACCTTGGCCAATAGTATGGATTGAGGAAAAGATCTAAGAATTGAAAGATCTAGATAATACATGGTCCAAAGCAGTTGATTTATGATTCTTGCACATTAAAGAAGGGTATATTATAGAGTTTGTGATAACTATTGTTGTGAATCATGTAGCTGTGCAAAAGCAAGATTTGAAGAGCACCCAAGAAAGAGATTATTTGCGTAAATTCCACCATGGGTAAAGACGTTGTTTGTTGACAACTAGGGGATAATGACAATGAATCCCGATATCATGGCAATGTAAGCCTTGCACTATGGGGGTGGGGTATGAAGAAGACGGTGGGAGAATAGCTAAGCATGGAGATGGATCCAGAAGAGTAGAGACTCCAGAGGGAGATAAGACATGCAAGAAGGGATGAGATAAAGTAGGAAGTCATAAGAAAGAAACAAGAAAAGTAGTCAATGGGGAACGATAATGTAGATCAGAGAGGAAAAAGAACGCCAGAGAAGGAACTGCACAATGCGAGTTTAAAGAAGGTTCCTCTATGCTAGTAAGGTGCGCAGAGGCTCAACAAGAAGAATGCTCAGAAGACGAGATACTTCCCAAGAGGCATGGAAAAGAAGAAAGTGAAAGATCTGACGAGAACAATGATATCACACCCCTGAAGCAGAGAGAAGGAAAGAATCAAGAATATGTGAAGGAAGAGGAAGTGCACACTAATGGAGGAACTTGTATGATTGTAAAAGAGACTACACATCTAAATGTGAACTCCCATGGGTTCAGTATTTTGAGAAGAAATGTGCCAAGAAGTAACCCATGATTTGGTCCAACCCACCAGTTCCCTTCATCAAATTAAGAAGACCAATTATTATTTGAGTTTACGTGGGAATCAAGTCTTGAAGTAGAAGTTAGAGGAATAGAAGCTATTTTTACCCAACAAAATAACCCAAATCTACTGAGTCTAATAAATAGGAGTGGTGTTCCCAACCCATCGGTTTCAACAACAAGAAAATTCACCTATACCTAGAAGAATGGTGACTACATCAAATTCCCCATTGAGATTTCCTACCTCTCATGGGATTGGGAAAGACAATGCGGAGAAACATTGGTTTACCTAGGAGGCGATATGGTCTGTGAAGAAAATCAGAAATGAACCTGCTAAGATCGTGTAGTTGGAGACCATGTCAAGAGACAGATCTCTAACATAGTATATGAAGTATAAGAGCATTGTTGTCGCGTGCTAGACCAGACCTTTGGCAACGATCAAAGTGGATCTTATGAAATAGTTATTAGAAGCCGAAGTCCGAGTCTCAGTGCATTACTAAGATCAAGGATATTAACCAAAGAGTTGTCGAGTCTGTTTGAGACTACAACCAACAATTCAAGATTTTGTTGGATTGACTAAGTTTTCAGATCCAATATGTGCAGCACCGTGAATGGTTCACTATGGGTTTGTTGCCACATATCAGATTTCCATTAACACATCATAAGGTGCCTACTTAGTCAAAGGCCTTGGAGATTTCAATAAGGTTCGAGATGACCCCTGGAGGTGAGGCATCACCATGGATGGTGCAGGTGCAGATGCAACTTGCTGTGCTAACCGCGCAATTACAACAACTGTCTATTGGAAAGGCAGTGAGAGAAAACATGTGGTGTATCTTCTATAGAAAGAAAGGCCATCACAAAAATGGATGTTCGACACTGAATAACTACATGGGAATGGGAACACCTAGTCCTTTTCTTGCAGCACCTAAAAGTGAGTGGTGAGAGATCTGCTGAAGTCGGTGCCACACACCTCCCAATTAGCCGATGTTGTAGAAGTATCAGAGCTTTACGCATGCACCATTCTGCGAGTTCCGCAAGTCAGTCATACATGATGTGAATAATTGTCGCACTCTGCAAATGATGAAGGATAAGACAACAAATTCCTACCAGGTTTGGGGCACAGAAGAAAACAAAGAACCTGATCCAAGAGGACAATAAGGGGTAGTAGGTGGTGGGTTCTGAGGTCGTGGAAGAGGCTATTGAAGAGGTGGAAGGAAAGTGATCTGCTTTAACTGTGGGGATCCATGCCACATGGCAAGATTCTGTACTAATCCCCATACTATGTTCACATACTTTCATAGTGCAGACCATGCGACAAAAGATTGCCCATACTTTCTCAAGAAATGGGAAGACAAGAAGGGTCGTTGTAACATGGTGAGTGTTGAACCAAGGAAGGAAAATAATGGAAAGGATCCAGTGCATGTGAACATAGTAACCCAAGGAGGCGCTCGAATGGGCAAAGATATTCTTGGAGAATGCATTATTGAAATACCAATGGAGCATAAGATAGAGAAAGTCGTGTAGCCCCTATCTAAGTTTGAAGTGAAGGACCAGCTACATATACTACATGATACATAGAGAACAGTCAAGGAAGATTCCCAGGGAGAGGAAGATCTACACCAAGACAAGATGCATAGGGAATACCAATTGCGTAGATTGCACGAAGAAGAAGATCACAAAAGAAGACTGCGCGAGGAAGAGCTACTATGCAGTATGCAATATGAAGAATAAAGACAGTCCACGTAGCATGAAGCTATATAGTGCAAAGAAGAACATCACAAAAAAGATGTATAAGAGTCATCAGGAGAACCCAGTAAGTACATTTTTGTGAAGTTGTGTGAATATATTGAATGATCCTCATGTTGTCAATAAAGTAACAAATATTCTTGCAAAGTTACTAATGTACAATGAAGTCGAAAAACCTATTTTTGTGCCACTTCCCGAAAGGAATGCACGTAGAGTGGGAAAGAAGAGAAGGACTAGGAAGGATTTCATTATGTCCCTTGAGTTGGGAGGATTTGAGATGAAATATTTAATGATGGATCTGGGGGTAGATGTGAACATTCTTCCTAAGAAAACCTGGGAGTTTATGGGGAATCCCAATTTGGTATGGTCTCCCATACAACTCAGATTAGCTAGTTAATACAAGGTATTCCCCATCGAAAGGTTGACCAATGTGGAAGTAAATATTGATGGTGCGAAGACAGTGGAAAAAATATAAGTGATTGATATATAAGAGCATACTGATCCCTACCCAGCTCTGTTGGGGATAGACTGGGAATTCAACAACAATGCTATTTCAAACCTAAAGCAAAGATGCATGTCCTTTGAGTCAAAGGAACTATGTGTAGTAGCGCCCTTGGATGCCACATAAGGAGAGAGATACATAGAGTCATTTAAGGATTACATCAGTAGCGTTAAAATAGAGAATATATACAATGTCACTGCCAAGAAATAAGATTACATAAACCCCACCTCGGATGGAGAGATCAGTTGGTGCAGTGTTAGTTATTTTGATATTGATTCACAGGATGCAATGGATTAGTGGCAAATCAGTTTATGAGGTGTCTACAAGGAGATGCACACATATTAAAAAGTCTATGCATTGGATTGGGTTAGAATTGCGTAATCCACTAATGTTTGATAGAATTGAGAAAGTGGATAGTTTCCTCAAACAAATGCAATCTCGAGTCCCATAGGAAAAGCAAGTAAAAGCAATGGATGTCGTAACCCAAGGGACACTTGCACGTTGGTAGAGGATGCACAAAAAGGAACTACAAAGCTGGGAAGCAATTGAGACATGTATTAAGGTGATGTTCTAGTCTAGTATAGACTTGGAGAGTATTAACATATTCAAGGGGAATGAATATCCTAAAGAACACGTTGAGTTCTGTCAGCAACAATGGGAGATGAAGAGTGTACCACAAAGCCAGTGGGTGCACCAGTTCTACCAAACACTAGATGTCATATCGCACAGTTGGTATGTTCAACAAGAAAGGAGAAGGCGGACTAGGACCTAGAAGAAGTTTTATACAGAATTTATTGCCAAATTTTCATTCAGTACTATACATCCTAACTTGGCCAAATTTCTCCATTGAATGAAGCATTTTATCTTTGGAGAAATACCACAATAGAATATGATGCAAAAGACTATATGTGCTTACCACCAGGACTTGGCACATCTAAACAAACTTATCTATTGTTGGAAAGTGGACAACAAGGAGAGCAAGGAAGAAGAGGATCCACGCAGGATCCAAATCAACGAGACTACAGGCGAGTGAGTGGTACAGGATGAGCCATCTACTAGTACTGTGTTGAAGTTTAGAGAGACCCTCAAGACAAATAAGTACAATAATGGTAGCGAGGAGGCACCAAAGATGGTCGTCATAGGGGATTACTAGGATTAGGAGACAGCCATCGAGATAGTTGACCTACTGAAGGAGTATGAAGATCTATTTCCGCACAGCTTCTCAGATATGAATAGAATTGTAGGAGCTCTTGGAGAGATGAATATTTAGTTGAAGGAGGGGGTGAATCTAGTCAAGAAAAGGCCCTACAAATTGAACACCCTATATAAGGAGAAGGTGCGCAAAGAATTGGACCGCATATTGGATGCATGGATTATCTTTCTAGTTGAAGAATCATAATGGGTCAGCCTGCTGGTGGTATAGGACAAGAAGATAGGAGAAATATGGATATGTGTGGATCTGCACAACCTAAATGCAGTATGCATCCATGACCCGTTCCATACACCATTCATATATGAGGTGTTAGAGAATGTAGGGGGGACGAGAAACATATTCATTCACTGATGGATTTTTTGGATGCAATTAGGTGCGTATAGCAGTGGAGGATCACATGAAGACCACTTTTGTGATGGAATGGGGCTCCTTTTCCTATAATATAATGTCTTTTGGGTTGAAGAATGCACTAGCCATATTTTATAGGATAATTGTGGTTGCTTTCAAGGAATTCATGCATAAGTTATTAGAGGTATATATGGACGACTGGACATTGTTCATCTTGTTGAAATATCATTTGCAAGTATTAATACTCATGTTAGATCGTTGCAGGAAAATGAAAATATCTTTGAACTTGAAGAAGTGTATTTTTTGTACCCCATTTGGAATCCTCTCGAGTCATGTTGTGTGTAAGGAAGGTCTGCTATTCTACCCAGCTAAGATCATAGTCATAGTCAATATCTAGGCCCTAACACATGTCAAAGGCTTGCGTGCAACATTGGGACACATTGGATACTACAAAAAAATCATCAGGAACTCTGCCAGTATTCACTAGTACAAAATGAGAGATAAATGACCAAAAACCGCATATAAATGACTATTCAATACATATTCCCCCATAGTAATATTGATATTATGGCATTTCCCTGAGAAATTTATAGTTCCTCCATCTACAATCATTACTTGAAACTATGGTGCTGGATAAAAAAAAACTAGTGAGAACTTTGGCTAATTTACAATGAATAAAATTATGAGTGTAACTACCAGAATCAATCAACATTGTTACCTTTTTCTTTTTGATATATCCTTCGACGTTGAGAGATTGATATGTTGGGATTAATCTATTCGGGAGTAATATATTCTATTTCTTCAGTTGGAGATGGTTCATGTTCTTTTGCTTCTTCCTCTTCATAATCTATGCAGAATAATTTATTCTCACCACACTTATGTCCCTTACTATACTTGCTGTCACAATTAAAGAATAGACCTGTTGCTCATATTTCATCCAATTGTTGAGGTGTCAACTTTTGAGGTGGGTTAGATAAAGGAACAATATTCTCTCTATATGTGTTGCAGGTGGTCCTTCTAGTAGTCATGGCCATATTTTTACTTTCAACCTTCCTTTCCAACATTAAATCCTTCTCTAAGGATGTTGGTTTGAAGAGACACACCTCATGTTGGATGTTATCTTTCAAGGTTCCAATAAAGAGACCCAACAATTTATCATCTATTATTCCCTCCACTCTGAGACTCAAATTTTGAAACTGTTGAATGTGCTCACTTACTAGACCCTTTTGCCTTAGATTTATCAATTGGTTAAAGAAGGAATTGCTTTAACATCATCATGATATGATATCAATTCTTCTGTAGAAATGGACCAAGAGATAATGGAGTTCTTTTTGCGTTCACAAATCCATTGGTACCACACAAACTGCTCAGGTTCTAAATATAAAGATGCAATAAGTACCTTTTGGAGATTTGTCACCTAATGTATACCAAAGAATCGCTCCATTTGGAATATCCATATTATGGGGTCCTTCCCATCAAAATTCCTCATGTTAATCTTGAGAAGTTGGATACCCCTTGGTGACCATCCCTAATTACTTCCATTATTAGAATCAAATCCTCTTGGAGTATGCTTATTAATGGAAGGTTGATCAACATGGACACTATCCTTATCTTCAGGAGTACCTTGGGACACATCTTCACCTTTAGTGTCATTTTCCTTTGGATTTTGTATGAGATTAGCAATCGTTTCCATTTATTCCATCATCTTATTCTATAAATTAAGTAAATCAATCGTTCTCACAGTCCCTCTAATCATATCTTCCAACTTTGACACCCGAAAAGATAGGTCTTCACTTTCTTCGAAGACCAGGGATGAATGCTCTAGTGGTTTGATTGGAGTGTGAATTTTTCCACCACCTTTTGGCTCCATGTGGAACAATAAAAATAGATATCTGCAATCTTTATCACACCTATTAGATTACCCAAAATAGATCCTTCTACTAAAATTTATTCAACTTTAAAATGGCATACCTTTTTCAAACCCTGATTTGGAGACTAATTTGCTAGCCAAACTTCCAACTAAGTTAACTCCAAAATTTCGGCCCCTCTAAGTCTAAAATCTTAGCCTATGGTATCCTGATATGTCCTCTTTCCAATTTCGCAAGTTTCATTGAATTTTGATGTGCCAAACCAAAGTTGTGATGATTTTCCCAACACTTGTTATTTTTGTCGTTTTCATAAGAGCAAGAGTGTATGGCCTTCCACGTGTCCAATTTGTTTATTCTGGTTATGAAATTGCTACCAAATTTAATTTGTTTTGTATTCTTTCTGATACAATATCTCTCACTCAATTTGTATCTCACATGCTCGAGATATAACCGTTTTTCCCAAAACACCTATTTTAGACTAGTTTTTGGACTAGTCAGAAACCCTAACTTCCACTAGGTATAGCTCCAAACTTGTAATGAGTCAGGATCTAAAAATTGTACCACATATAGCTCGGTTTGTCCTCTACGTCCCTTGTTAGTTTTTCTATATTAAAACATCCTAGAAAAAAATTATAGTGAAAATTCCAAGATGACTCGTTTTGGAAGCGTCCAAGTGCTGATACCAAATGTTAAGCAACAAATTCCCCAAAAGAGCATGAAAAGATCATAAATAGACTAGAAAGAGTAAGCCATGCCTTAATAATGTAGAAAATAGATGAATAGAAAGCTACTTAGAGGATAAAACCTCCTTATACAATGTACTGAGTACACAAGACAAGACAAGATGAGATGATTCAAATGAAAAGGTCTCCTTCCTATATATAGGAGACAAAGAGGTACAATTACAACTAATGGACCCAAGCCGAAATTAATAATATAATAATACTAATGACAATTACCACTTATAGATCCAAGCCAACATCAATAATATGTAATGTGCCACAATATAAGGGGTAGTGTGCCCACATTTAAGGCTTAACATTTAGTCAGCACAGCTGGTTGCTTAGTAGTTTCCTTTTGTTCCAACAACTATTTAGCAACTTCTAGTTTAGGGAATAAGTAGGTCAAGTGGTCATCCATGCAAAGGTTGCATGGAAACTTGTCCTTTCTCTTCTCTTCTTACTCCCACCAGCGTTACTATTATTATTGTTGTTGTTATTCGCATTATTGTTACCTTTGTTCCTATTCTTCTTATTCTTATCATGTTTCTCTTCGGGTTGTTGATTTCCCTTCTCATGAGCCGTTTGTACTAACATAACGTCCATGTGAGGGTTGGGTTTGGTGTTTTTTTATTGTTATTTTTTATTGTAGGTGCATTCTAGTTTTTGCCTTTATCATTTGCAACATTCTCAGTTGAACCAATCACACCATTACTGATAGGTCTAGCGATAGTTTGGTTGGATCGGTGTTTTCTCTAGGGGAAGAAAGAAGGATTTCATACAATATTATTCACTAGGAATATACCAAGTCAAGTTGTTGGACCTAGATAATGGCTTGCTCCTCTGTTTGTACCACAGAGAGGGTCACATCATTTGCAATAAAATATGTGAACAAGAATTTGAGATTTTATCAAACTACATCTTCTTCTCCATTAATGAATATGATCGAAGATGTGAGTGGAATTGTCCTGTCTGAATGAAGCCAGAAGTTCCGTGCCAATCTCATAATGGATTGGTAACTGGAAATGATTCAAAAATTCCATTGAAATCAAATTAAAGTTTTGAAAGGAGGCTCGTGGTAACTCAATGTACAACTTCACTACAACCCTAGTTAAAGTCCTTTGGAAGGTGCAACCGAATGGAGTCATCCATCAGAGAGTTCGAAGAACACCAAATATGGAAAGTCATTACATGGTTGTTTGGGTATTCTTTAGTCTTTTCTTCAAGCTTAGGAATGTATGAAGGAAGTTTAGTGGGGATAGGTGGCCATCTAGGATCATGTAGTACTGGGTCATTGGTTAGCTTTGTTAGGTCTGGAAGGTTCAAAGTAGCGTGAAATGGTCAATGGAATTCCAAGCCCCAGGAGCATTTGTTTCCCATTGGTTTCTATTTACAAAAGATTGGCCTGATACATATGGATGCCGAGGATTCATGAAGGGTTGATTGTTTTTTCCAAAATTTTGGTTTTGATCGAACTAAGTTTGTAAAAAGGGTGCCAAATAACTCCTAGGTATGCCCCCATAAAAGGTTGGCTTCCATGAGAATTGTTCATAATGGCACTATTAACCATGCTCATCCCTCCTACCCTAGATGAAGGAATATTCCCTAGTGGCATATTATGCCCCCAAGGAAATCCAGTACTAGTGCCCCCCATTCCAGGATTAATCGCATTGATTTTTGGCATACTTTGTCCTAAAGGGAAAACAATGTTCATACCCCCAATTCCTTGGAAAGGCATGTTCATCTGAGGAAGGATGGGGTTAGAAACAACCCCAGTCACTGTGGAAGGGTTAGGCATGGACAATTGTCCACTATGGGGTGGGAAAGCATTTGATGGAACAAATAGACCATTCCAGGGGCAATAGTATTCATTGTAATAGGAGGAACGTTGGAATTCATAGGTTGGAAACTTGGGAATATCATCCTAAAAGACAAAAGATTAGTTCCTTGCAACATGAATGCGGCCTATAATTCCTCTACTTCGACGTTGGGCTAAGAGCCCACACCAAGTGGAGCAGATCACCAACATGGGGTGTGCACCCACACTTAGTTTCCCGTGGTATGGCAAGTCGGGCACACATCGACAGGGTCACATGAGAAGTGGGCACCGTGACGCTGCATGGGAGACGTGTTAGCTGGGCACACTCCATGAAAGCAAGGATAGATTGGTAGGGTGGAGCACGTCGGTATGGGGCTCACACCCAAGCATGATAGATGAAGCTAGTCAGGTTGGAATCTCATTTCGTGAAGTGTTGCGGAATTAAGTTCTTGTGGTGAATTAGCATATGGGAGGTGCACACCACAAGGGTGAAGCATTGGGCACACCTCAAGCCAACGCCAAGTATAAAAGAGCGCATTCCTAAGGCAAGGAAATGAATCCACGGAATACCAAGAGGAGTACAATTAACATACCAAGTGAAGAGTAGTTCGTTGGGTTGGGAGCAGGCCACAGGGGCAAACCTATCTTGTTTTGGGAGCATGAAGTCTTGGGGTGTAGTTGGCTCCAAAACATAGCAGCTTGACTAGAGGGATCGTTTTGGGCGCTCGGTGAAGCACTCTTCGAAATCTCGGCTGGAGAGCTCGGTTTAAGAGTTTGACTACAACTTGTGTTGGAAGCTTCGCAGAGAAGCACGCTTTGGAATCTCGGCTAGTGAGATTGTCTCGGAAATTTGGATGGAGCATGTGTTGGAAGCTCGACAGAGAGCTTGGATTGGAAGTTTAGTTGGAGAGATCGTTTCGGGAACTCGGTTGAGTGCTTGATTTGGAATCTTGAGTGGGATCTCACTTTGGGAGCTCGCCTTAGGAGCTTGCCTAAGGAGCATGCCTTGGGGGTTCTTATTGGGAGCTCGCATTGGCAGGATTTTGGTGCAAGGCGCAGAAGTTGCGGCAGACAGTTCTGTGGTGCGGATTCACAGTTGGTGGTTCGTGACAGCAGTGACAGGCAGGGTTCATGACAATAGTGATAAGCAGGGTTCACAAAAACATTAAGAGAGATGTAGCAATTTTATGAAGTGGCATAATTGTTGGGGTTTCTTCTTGTGGAGTTAGCCAATTGGGTGCTCCTTCAGTTGGGATGGCATGAGGGAACCCTCTGAATATTGTACTATTGTAACCATTGGAATTGTTGTAACTTGCACTTGTTATATATTGAACTTGGCACGCCCAATTGGGGTGCCACCCATACTCTTGTGTATCTTGTTTTTCTTGTGAAATTGGATAAGTATAGAATGTGTAAACTGTTAGAAGTATAACATAAGAAAATTGGCTAAGTAAGAAATTAAATAGGACATAAGTGTAAAGATTATATGCATGTAGGCGTAGTCTACTAGAACACCTACCGAGCTGATCTCACCCTTGGAAAGGCTTAAGGCAGTGCCACACGACCTACAAAAAATGAAAAATGGAGTGGGCCAAGGTAGCCTCGTGACAGGTGGTATCAAAGTTGATTGGAGCAATCTCTTCACTAAGGGGTGAAGTGCACCTAGCTGTATCAAAAGGGGTGAAGCCTAGCTGTATCAAAAGCGTTTGACATAGAATTTCCCAATGCATGGAAGAGGTTTCCAATAGCGATGAAGTGGCTTGGTATGACGAAAGCTTGCTATAGGAAGAGAAAAGTGCCAAGAAGCATACCTTAGCTAGGAGGTGCGCCCAGAACCAACAGACTTCAACGGGTAGCGAAGGGAGCTTGCACTAGTGAAATTGGTAAGTTTTGTTGTGGATTTTGGTTGACTTGACGTTTTGTCCATGCATAAATGCGCTTGGCAAGAGCTGTGGCAAGATGTGTAAGACAAGGAAGAGTCATGGAAAACCTTGGTGGAATCCACAATGAAGGATTTGGAACAAATTGTTTGTAGGATGAGGAAAAAGTTCCAAGAGCAAGAAGCGAGGGTTAACGAGGTGTGCTCGCAAGGAAAATAAGAGATTTGATGATTGCAAACATTGGAATCCCAAGTGGAGGCTTGGGAAGTTCTCAGGTTGGGGTTACTCAACATATTGGATGACACCCAAGGGAAGACACATATGCAACCAAGGGAACCCATGAAGCCATGTAAGAAGTCAGGATGTTACCTTTGCAATGGTGACCACTTCATGCGAACTTGTCCAAAGAAGGTAGTTTTGAACATGCATTTGGGAGCAAGCCAAGGGCGCCCAACGGAGATGTCCCTAGTAGCTATGGAAGAGCAACGCCCTTATGGAGAAGTTGTGGAAGAGGTAAAGGCATTGAAGGCATGCATGGGAAAGAAAATAGCGGATCCACAGGATGAATACCAACAAGGTATGTGCTTTGTGGATGCAACAGTAAGTGGTTTGAAGGTTGCCACAGTGGTGGACACCGACACCACCCACAGTTTTTTGAGTAGTAGAACCACGACATCGCTTCATAGTGAGTCTGAGGGCAGTAAGGCCATGTTCAAGGTGGTGAACTCAACAACGAATCTAGTGGAAGGGGTGGTTCATGCAACATCGATACAAGTTGGGGATTGGTATGACAGGATGTACTTAGCGGTCGCTCTATTGGACGACCATTCAGCTTTCTTGGGGAAGGACTTTCTAAGGTTAGCTAAGGTTATTCCATTTTTGTTTGAGTTGTTTAGTTTTCTTGGGTGTGACCAAAGCTTGGAGCGTGCCAATGACGATGAGAAGGAATTTGAGACACATAGCGTGGATGTCTTCCATAGAGTTGGTTGAGACAATCGGCATGCTTGCCAGCAGACCTTGTCGCATCACACAAAACCAAGTAGAGTTGAACAACAAGAACATAGACACATCAAAGATGGTTGATTGCATGGTTGATTTGTAGTTGCATCTAGACTTGTTCATGAGGAAGATTGATTCATTGTACATTCCATCAGACCATCCGTGGAACATTGGAAGCAAGGTGAAGCTTGCACCAAGGATGAAAACAGAGGTCATGGAAGTGAGAAATACCAATGATGCAACAAACAAACCAAGTGACGAGAGCCTAGAAGAAGTGTCCCAAGAGGTGGGTTCGCGTG
This sequence comes from Larix kaempferi, assembly GCA_027924585.1. Taxonomy (NCBI): domain Eukaryota; kingdom Viridiplantae; phylum Streptophyta; class Pinopsida; order Pinales; family Pinaceae; genus Larix; species Larix kaempferi. The sequence goes on along the minus strand of BSBM01000526.1, from coordinate 1,349,504 downwards.
GGCAAGTTGAGCAAGGCCTTGACCATGGCCAATGCGAGAAGGAATTGGACCATAAGTGTGTACAATGGGTAGAAGACTTGGTGGTAGATGTGAAGGATGTCGAGGAGACAGAGGTGCCTATGGTAGATGTGATGGTAGAGTAATGTGATGGTGAGAATGAGGATCTCTTAGCACATGTTGCAGTAGACATTGTAGCCTTTTGCACACATGCTATGGGGATCCCAAAGTCCCAACTGATAAAAGAAAATAGAAGGAAATGGGTTGAATTCCAATTGAGACAGTAGTTGTCCAACTTTATGTGGAAACGAAGTCACTCTTGCAGGAGGAGTTGGATGAAGGGGACACCAAGGAGGTGGTAGTCGTGTTAGGCACCCTTAAGCAGCTTAACAACTGGCAAGGTGAACATCTTATTTCCAAGAGCTTGCAGCATTATGAGGAGTGTGTGGGAAAGACTCTTTCACATTTTGGAGGATCGATTGTGGCATACTTATGCAAGTGTCACAAATTGGATGGACAGAACTTTGAGAGTTTTGGAAGTGGTTGCCACGAGCACCACCTATTCGTTTTCCCAGGAAGAGGGTGAGAAAAATGTCTCACTACCCTTGGAAAAGGAAATGAGGCCATAGGAAGCTTGCAAAGGTTTCCTTAAATAGATTCAGCCAAGTGATGTGGAAGGCATATGCATATTGAGTTGCGAAAGGAAGTTCTGCAACAGTATGGAAAAGGTTAGGCCTTTTCCTAGGTTAAGTAAATTTGCACATGGAGCAGAACGAAAATGCAGGATGGAAAACAAAAATTTTGGCTTGAGTAAGTTCATTCTCATGGTCGTTGAGCACGACGGTTGGATTAACTACCCAACTAGTTCAACAAATGGGGGAATTCAATGAATGGGTGCATGACAAAGATGGATGAGTACCATGGGAGTAGTAGATTGGGAAGGTTCATTTTCCGTAGAGACTTCTTAGGAAGGATCAAGTTGTGACAACAGTTACTGTAGAAGATCAATCAAGATGCAAATATGTGGTGCAATGGTTATCATTGTAGTGACAATTGTAATAGATGGTTTCCAAGTGTAGGTGGCATGACGAAGACATTGCCGGGATGGAAACAACTTGGGTGGGCGACGATGTAACACCTCTACTCCAGAGATAGCCTAAGAGACCGGGCCAAGTGGAGCACACCTACTCCAGAGATAGCCTAAGAGACCGGGCCAAGTGGAGCACACCACCAACATGGGGCGAGCACCCACACTTACTCGCATGTGGCATGGAAAGCAGGGCACACGTCGACCCCATTTCACGAGAAGTGGGCACTGTGAGGCTGCGTGGGAGATGTGTTAGCTAGCTACACTCCATGAAAGTGCAGATAGACTAGTTGGGTGGAGTGCATTGGTATGGGGCGTGTGCCCAAGCATGACAAATGAAGCTAGTTGGGTTGGAAGCCCATGTCATGAAGTGTTGTGGAAGAGAGCTCTTGCGATGACTTAGCATATGGGAGGTGCGTGCCACAAGGATGAATCCTTGGGCACACCTCAAGCAAATCCCAAGCATAAAAGAGCGCACGGCTAAGGCAAGGAAATGAATCCACGAAAGACCAAGAGGAGCGCGACTATAACACCAAGTGAAGAGCAGTTCATTGGGATGGGAGTAGGCCACAAGGGTGATCCTAGCTAATTTTGGGAGCATGAAGTCTTGGGGTGTAGTTGGTACCAAAACAAAGTAGCTTGACTGGAGGGCTCGTTTTGGGAGCTTGGTGGAGCATACTCCAAAAGCTCAAATGGAGAGCTCGATTTGGGAGTTTGACTGCAGCTTGTGTTGGAAGATCCATAGAGAAGCATGCTTTGGAAGCTCGGATGGTGAGCTTGTCTTGGAAGCTTGGTTGAAACTTGTGTTTGAAGATCGACATAGAGATTCGCTTGGAAGCTCAGTTAGAGAGCTTGTTTTGGGAGCTCGGTTGACTGCTTTCTTTGGAAGTGGGAGCTCACTTTGGTAGGCCACCTTAGAAGCTTTCCTAAGGAGCATGCCTTGGGGGTTCTTGTTGGGAGATCGCATTGGCATGAGTTCGGTGCAAGGCACAGAAGGTGCATCATGCAGTTTTGTGGTGCACATCCACAATTGGTGGGTCGTGACAACAGTGATAGGAGGGGTTCACAGCAGTAATAAGAGAGATGCGAAAATTTTATGAAGTGGCATAATTGTTGGGGTTTATTCTTCTGGAGTTAGCCAGTTGGGCGCTCCTTCAGTTAGGATGGACTACGTGCACCCTCCGATTGTTTTACTATTGTAACCATTGGAACTGTTGTAACTTGCACTTGTTATATATTGAGCTCGGCATGCTCAATTGGGGTGCCACCCATACTCTTGTGTATCTTGTGTTTCTTGTGAAATTGGCTAAGTATAGAATGTGTTAACTGTTGGAATTATAACATAATAAAATTGCCTAAGTAAGAAATTAAACAAGGCACAAGTGTATAGGTTATCCGCAAGTAGGTGTAGGCGACAAGAAAACCTACTGAGTTGGTCTCACCCTTGGAAAATCTCTAGTCAATCCCGCACTGGATACTAAAACAAAAAAAGTGAGTGGGCCAAGGTAGCCTCATGACATGGCTCCTCTAGTGAGTACCATTGCGAATGGTGGGAACCAACTAGATGATCCTATAGAGGATGTGTTTAGGTTACATTCTCCTATAGGAATGGAAGCGACTGGTTATGTGACCTTGAACTAGTAACAAGTACATCCCTTGTGTTATCCATCTTAGCCTATTCGGATATCAGATTAACAAATCTTTCAAGCTCTCGGTTATGCACCAAATTCGAACTCTGTGGTGGGTTTAACAGTCCTATGGGGTCTGAAATATCCTCAATATCTATGGGACCTAATTTCTCCCCAGTCCGAGTAGAATCATCCCTGGAGAATTTATTCAACTAAAATTCAAATCCACTGAGGTTTCCTTCTTCAGAAAAACTCTCCGACTCACTAGAACTAGAATGATTCTCTTCTTCTTCGTGTTCAATTTTTGGTCCCTAATTTTCTTCCTCTGCCCCCTGAGGGGGTGTATTATCATAATCCAGTATTCACCTAGGCTTAGGTAACTCTCTCTATTCAGGAGAGTGTCCTTGAATCCTTCTATACCTATGCAAAGGTTGATTGGTCATGGTGGCTCACAGAAGACACCAAGGAAAATGATAGAAAAAGAAATAAAACAAACAACACACTCTAAAAAGTCCCTAAAAATATTTATGCAAGTAGAAATACCCTTTCAATGAAAAGCACTTGGTTTTTTAGGACCAAATACTATTCAATGAAGAGCTGAAGTTTGGGGTCTTCTGGAGTTCATCTTGGGATGATTGGGGCCCAAGTCCAACCAACTAAGATCGAAGAGACAATTATGCTAATATTCCATGTACTAATCACTAGGGGTGGAAGCACTTCCCTTCAACAAATACCCTCCTAAGAAGCTAGGCTAGAGATTCTACGCCTGTATTAGGTGCTCCAAGATATTCCCCTTGTAGCAACCTATGAGGATCCTAGGAAAGGAAACTAAATATACCACTTCATTTTAGGTAGTTGGGCAGGACGATCGTTGGAAAGGGATTTTGAAAATGGGTAGGGATTGTAGGACACAAGTCCTAGACCCAAAGTTGTCAATGATCAGTGGTGTCACCCTAAGGACTTGCCACGCCTGATAAAATCCTAGACATGCATAACCGCACTAATCCAAGAAACATGGGACAATCTACCCACTTGGACTAGCTTTACCTACCACTTGATGCCTATTTGAGAGGCGCTTTCCCGGAAAGTAATTCATGCTACTAATGGGTTTTTTGCTCTTTAATTGTTCCTAGTCTCACTCTTATATGACCTTGGGGAATTTGACTCACAACTCCTACCCCCAAAGTCCTAGAACCTAGAATATTGAGCGAGTCTCAATTTCTTCTGCTTTACAATAATAACTTTTCAAAAGAAGAAAACTAAGTGCAACTAAATATTTTCAAATGGCTATGCACTTGTTCACACTCTTTCACATGAAATATAGAGCACTTTTAAACCACTCACTCAACTTTCTCTAAATGCAAATGCAAGTGCTCTTCAAATGCAAGTACGAGTTTTCAAATGCAAATACAAGATTTTCAAATGCACATACAAGTATTTTCAAGTGCAAATGCAAGTATTTTCAAGTGCAAATGCAAGTCTTTAAGATGCAAATTTTCAAATGCAAATGAAAATCTACCAATTTTTGTTTTTTCAAACCAAACACAACTTTTGACCTAAATATTTTTTGTTTTTTGATTGAAAATACAAATTTTAAAACAAAACAAGACTAATGCAAACCACAAACAAGCAAGACCTTCCTATCACTATGGTGAAAATAACCTCTAAAATCTAGACCTTTCGACCAACAACACAAGCCAAACTGAGAAGAAACAAGGCATTCACCTTGCCCTTAAACTCAAACAACCTTCTAGGTCTACTTAGAAACAAGGTTTGTTGAAGATAAATTTTC